>AWOL01S0089110.1:0-38218 GCA_000715115.1 Nicotiana otophora | reverse complement strand
AAAATACAAACTTGACAAATAAGGAATGCGGCATGATAATTCAAGGATTTACTAATGCCAACACTTATCCAATTCAATACATAAAAATGCCTAAAACTTTAAACCAATAAAGTTTGCACGTATAAGTCCGAGTACGTACTCGTCATCTCGCGTACACGGCTTCCAACCACACAATTTTCACATAAGACGCAATGCCTAAGGGGTAATTCCCCCGAGGTTAGGCAAGATACTTACCTTTTTGAAGTTATGCCGATATTTCAAAATCGCATCCTTTCTTGAATTGACCTCCAGACCGCCCAAATCTGTCCAAATTAATTGTATAATTTCATTAAAATTATCGGAAATAATTCCGGACAACAATACATTGACTTAAAAATTTATTCCAAAAAGTCAATAAAAGTCAACGTGGGACCCGCCCCTCGGAACCCGGCATAATCGTCATGAAATCCGAATACCCATTCCGATACGAGTTCAATCATATCAATTTTATCGAATTCCAATAACAACTCAACCTCCAAATCTTAAATTTGTATTTTTGAAAGATTTTACAAAAATCCTGATTTCCCCCATTTAAATCCGAATTAAATGATGGATTCAAAGACATAATCATGGAAATTAATCAAAACTGGATAAGAATCACTTATCCCAAACACCCACGCAGGAATCTCTCAAAAAATCGCCTTCTATCGAGCTCGCAATTTGATTTTTGAGTTATGAACTTAAACCTCAGTTTTTGGGACTTTTAATTCTGCCCAGATACACCTTCTTCGCGTTCGCGACCATTGCTTCGCGTTCGCGAAGACCAAAACCCAGTTGCCTCAAATCCTTCTTCGCGTTCGCGTGACCAGAGTCGCATTCGCGAAGGCCAACTGTTCCTGCCCCATCATTTCCTCTTCGCGTTCGCGACCTCCTGGTCGCGTTTGTGGTGACCAGCTCTTTTGCGTTCGCGTTCGCGAAGGTCACACGACCTCAACCCCAACTCTTCCTTTCTTCTTCGTGTTCGCATTGCCTCGGCCGCATTCGCGAAGGTTTGCCCTGCTCCTTCTTCGTGTTCGCGTCCGCAGTTTCGCGTTCACGAAGGCCAAACCATCAGCCCCTCAAATTCCTCTTCGCGAATGCGGGACTCCCTTATGCGAAGAAGAAAACCAGACTTCAGCAACAACAGTCTAAACAACTCCAATTCGGTCCGAAACCACCCCGAAAATATACCCGAGCCCCTCGGGACCCCGTCCAATCATACCAACCTGTTCCATAACATAACACTGACTTGCTCGAAGCCTCAAATTACACCGAACAACATCAAAATGACTAATCACACCTCAAATCAAAATCTATAAACTTTGAACTTTCAAATTCTATATCTTGTGCTGAAACACATCAAATCAATCCGGAATGACTTCAAATTTTGCACACAAGTCATAATTGACATAACGAAGCTATTCAAATTTCCAGAATCGGATTCCGACCCCAATATAAAAAAATCAACCCCCGGTCAAACTTTCCAAAAATTTAACTTTCGCCATTTCAAGCTTAAATTGGATACAGACCTCAGATTCACAGTCCGGACACGCTCCTAAGTCCAAAATCACCCAACGGAATTAACGGAATCGACGAAACTCCATTCTGGAGTCGTCTTCACACAGTTTCGACTACGGTCAAAATTCTAGGACTTAAGCTTCTGTTTTAGGGACTAAGTGTTCCAAATCATTCCGAATCATCCGTAAATCAAACTCGACCACACACACGGGTCATAATACATATTGCGAGGCTGTTCGAGACCTTATGTCACTGAGCGAGGTATAAATTCTTAAAACGACAAGTTGGGTCATTACATATTTGGATTGATTTGGTATCAAAATTCGTAGTTAAAATCGAATTAAAAAAATTATTCTGCGACATATGTATCAAACATGTATCACACATGCATCTCACACACGGGTATACATGGATATACATGTGATATATATTTGATAGAAATATGATACATATGTGATACACATATTATTTTTTTCTATTTCGAATTTTCAATTCAAACTATCTCGAAACTCAATCACATAATCCCAAAATTGAGATTCAAGCTCCTTAAAGTGTACTCAATCTATTCTAATAATACTCACTCAAAAGAAAGCAAAAAATTGACCTTTTTTAGCTACAAATAGCTAATTGGCTAATATTAGTAATATTTTATGAATTGACCAATTTTTGTATTAAGCTACTTATAAATGGATATAACTGGTATTTTTCTGCAAAAGTATTCTTGCTTTAACCTAAAATGAGATTTTCTAGCACGAATCCAAATTAATCAAGTTTCAAAGCGGATAACGAATACTGAAATTAAAAAAAAATATGTAGTAACTTTTTTATAGTACCAGTCTTTGAGTACGAGTTTTGCGCGTGTACTCATATCAATAAACATAAACTTTTTAATAATCACACTAATAAATTGTTTTAAAATTATATTTAAGGTATAAAATAAAAATTAAAGAAAAAGATTTAAGTTCATGAAAATAATAAATGACATTAGTTAACTAATGTATTAAAGGAAGAAACCATACTCAACAAAAGTCATCGCGACATAGACAATGAAGCTACTCCATCATGCGTTTGCATCATTATTTATGATTGGTATTTTTCTAGTTTTGTTATCTTTTCTTCTAGACAAATAGAAAAGAAAATCCGTATTTCAAATAAAGACTTCAAATAACTATGTACTACTAATTCTAAACCTAATAATAGATACCATTTGTAGAGAGATAACTTGTAAAAATGCTGACCTAATCAAATTTAAGGATAGCAAAAAATATATAAATTATCAATTAAGCTTCTAAAAGAAACACTTACCGAACTAAATGCTGTAGCTGCTCACTCAACGGGATAATTTGCATTCTTTCTATGTAACTAAAGATGATACAATCGCTAACAAGAAAGTCAAATAAATAAAAGAATGCTCGTAAAGGACACAAAGTATTGATGAGATCTTACATATAATAATAATAATAATAATAATANCATATAATAATAATGATAATATAATGATAATAATAATAATTACATTAAACCAGGGATTATTATTGAAGCAGACATACAACACTTCCGGTAAAATCAGCCATACCTCTCCCTACCAGAAAATTAACAAAAGTATTAAAGAAAATTAACAATAAAATCAATACACCCAAATAGAAAGTAGAAAAATAAAATAAAGAATCAACAAACTTACGTCTAAAGATCCTTAGGTATTTCATTCGGTCCCTCAAGAGAAGATTTCTCATTAATAACTTCAGACTTTCCTACCTTGTGAGATTTTCAATACTTGAGTACTTGCTTATGTGTTATTTAAAATTTATCTTGTTCAACGAAAATTAACAAAGAAACTAAATTAGAAAAAAATGGGAAAAGAATAAACGTAATGTACTACACAATACAATGTGCAAAATCAATTGCCCAATCTGCTAAACGAAAGCAATTTACTGTTTCCAGGTAATGAATATTTAATTTATGGATCGTTATACAAGTAAATTTCTAGCATCGAAATTCCATGTAGTAATTTGATATGCATTCTAAGAAATTGTACTTTTTCCTTTAATATTTTTTTATAATAAAACTAATTTTTAATTTCGTAGACTTATATACAAAATTATAACACCTACCATGTTTCAATTAAATCTACTTGATACCAAGAGAATCTATGATACATAATATGTGTAATAGATTATCATTAATATAGTCAACGCCTTACCCAGAATTGAATGAGCAAAAAACTTCATGAAGTACCATTAAAACAACGAATCTCTCACAAACAAGTTCCCTTCATATAGCTTCTTCTACGTACTTCGTCAGAGTAATGAGATAGGAATAGGAGACGTTGTCTTGCACGAAAAACAATTAATTGCATTGTATAAACTTAAAAGTATTAATGAATATAAGGAAATAACAAAGGTAATTAAGGTACAATACATGTGTAAATTAGGACTCCAACATATTTAAAATAAGGAAAGATTTATTAGTTAAATTTTAAGTCAATTTTAAATTTCTAAATATTAGGAACATAATTAAATGACTATTTTATCTAGTGTAAACTCTATATTTAAAAAGTAAAAAAGACGAACGACATTTCGCCAAGGTCCTTCGTATTTTTAATATAGTACTAGCCTCTGTTGCTCGTGCATTGCACGAATATTTCAAGTGGAATATGGCATAACTAATACAAAGGATAATAAACTTTAATCGCATATTTGTTCTAGCAATAACATTTGTTATTGGCCATTGCACGTCCCTCCGAAAGAGCACAACTGAAATAAGTTATATATAAAATAAGATAGATATAAAGCTAATGTAAGAGGCTAAGGGTGATGTCTTTTTGTGTTGGAAGTCTTAACATATTCAATTTGAATTGGGACAGAATTTGAACGAACCCAAATTCTTGTATTTTCTATGTGGCCGAAATTGTAGTTGAAGTCAAACTCAACTATTAGGCAAAGTATATATATTACAAATTTATCCAACATTGATATATATTTTGAGCGAATAATTTAGTTTTTGAAGGGTATAAAAGTCAATCAATATTTCAGAGATATTTTAGTCGTTCAACATTTAGCGTGCAATATCCGTGCTTTTATAATAAATATAGATAGATAGACTAGTATATATGAACGTGCGTTGCACGTTAATAATATCACGTGATAATTTAACCATTTAAATCATCTGAAAGTCAAAAAATATTATTATATTAGCATAATACGTGAATTCAAAATAAAATGGCATCATCAGAACTTACACAAATGATCAATTTAGTCAAGTTAGTTAGATAAATACGTATTATAATTTAAACGTATTTAATTTGATAATATCTTGTCATGACCCAAAATCCAACTAGTCGTGATGGCACCTAACCCAACCCGCCAGGTAAGCCAATTATCAACTATCCAATTCCAATAACAATTATTAAAGCAATTTAAGCAAGGAAAAATCTTAATCTTATACATTCTCCATGAACTGGTAGTACAAGTCATGAACTTCTAAGAATAGAGTATACAAAGCTGACATGAAGTAATACATCATATGTTTGAAAAGTACATAAACAAAGTTTTATGAATCTAAGGCTACCATGAACAAGAGACAGCTACAACCGGAACGTATGTGCATCTTCAAATCCATCTCTCAACGAACGCAGTAACATCAGCCGCCAATATCTGCACGCAAGGTGCATAAGTGTAGTATGAGTACAACCGACCCCATGTACTCAATAAGTAACAAACCTAACCTTAAGTTGAAAGTAGTGATGAGCTTTTACCAAGGTCGGGTCCCAACTTCAATAACCAATAATAGTTCATAACAATATAAAATAAGTAATACCAGAAGTAACTCAACAATCAAAATGCTCAACAAAAAGATGATTTATGGAAATAGTTGTAACGACCCGACCAGTCGTTTTGAGTATTACAGTCACGTTTCCTCATTTACTGCTCAATTTATGCCTTACAGTTATTTTAAGACTTACCGGTTAATTGGTTCGGGTCCGCTGAGGCTTTGGAATGAAATGGAACACTTAGTTCCAAGGTTTAAAGCTTAAGTTAAAATAGTGACCGAATATCGACTTATGTGTAAACCACCCCGGAATGGAGTTTTGATGATTCCAATAGCTTCGTATGGTGATTTTGGACTTAGGAGCGTGTCCGTAAAATTATTTGAAAGTCCGTAGTAGAATTTGGCTTGAAATTGCGAAAATTAAATTTTCGAGAAGTTTGACCGGGGAGTTGACTTTTTGATATCGGGGTCGAAATTGGATTCTGGAAATTGAAATAGGTCTGTAATGTGAAATGTGACTTCTGTGCAAAATTTAAAGTAATTCTGGATTGATTTGATGTGTTTCGGCAGAAGAAATAAAATTTGAAAATTCAAAGTTTATAGATTTTGATTTGAGGTGTGATTCGTCGTTTTGGTATTGTTTGATATGTTTTGAGGCCTCGCGTAGGTCCGCGGTATGTTTTAGGACTCGTTGGTGTATTTGGTTGAGTCCCGGGGGCCTCGGGTGAGTTTCGGATGGTTAACGGATCGAATTCGGACTTAGAAGAAATGTGAAAAATTACTGTCTTTTGGTGTGATCGCACCTGCGAGAAATTGGCCGCAGGTGCGATGCGCAGATGCGGCTCTTGTTGCGCAGAAGCGACTCACGCAGGCACGAGCGATAGAGCATATGTGCGGAGTTTGGGAAACCAAGTGACTTCCGCAGAAGCGGAAATTTCACCGCGGAAGCGATTCCGCAGGTGCGGAAACCTTGACAGTGTACAAAATAGAGGGGTTCCGACATTTTTGTCAGTTTTGACATTTTGAGCTCGCGTTTTGGTGATTTTTGAGCAAGAAATCACGGGAAATCTTGAGGTAAGTCCCTTGCGATCATTTCTACTTCATAATCTGAATTATCATCGAATAATCGCACTAGATTTCGCGTTTTTGAGGTGTAAATCAGGAATTTGAATCTAGGTATTTGAAAATAAGATTTGAGGGTTTGGAGGTCGAGTTGAGGTCGGATGTTGATAAAATTAGTTTGGTTAGACTCGTAGTTGAATGAGCTTTTGGATTTTGTAACTTTTGTCGGATTCTGAGATGTGGGACCCACGGGCGATTTTTGGAGAGTAATTTCGGATTTTAATGGAAAAATTATATTTTCATTTGGAATTAATTCCAATAAATTTTATTGATTGAAATAAATTATTTGTGACTAGATTCGAGGCATTCAGAGGCCGATTTGCGAGGCAAAGGCATATCAGAGTAAAGAATTTTACGATTTGAGGTAAGTAACAGTTATAAATCTGGTCCCGAGGGTATGAAACTCCGGAGTTTTTGTCATGTGATTATTTTGGAGGTGACGCACATGCTAGATGACATGCGTGTGGGTGTGCACCGAGGGGATTATGACTTGGTCCGTCCCGTGAAAACTTTAAAGTTGAATAACTTATTGATAACTATGTGCTCTCTATGTGTTGCGGAAACTTGACTATAAATCATGTTAAAAACCATGTTTAGGCTATATATTGATACTGTTGGGATCCACATAAGTCGTGTATATGTTGAACTATCTGCTTAATTGTTGTTTTGTACTCAGTCACAGTTTACTTGGTTATTTTACCCCAGTCTCTATTGTTCATTATTGATGCATCATATCATTGTTGTTTGGACTGATTTCATGATTGTTGAGAGCCCGGGAGACTGGAGAGATTTATGACTGAGCGAGGCCGAGGGCCTGATTGTGAGATATTATACTATAGCACGTTAGTTGTCCGTGCAGCACGTGAGTAGTCCGTGTGGATCCTTATATTATACTATAGCACGTGAGTTGTCCGTGCAACACGTGAGTTGTCCGTGCAGATCCTTATATTATACTATAGCACGTGAGTTGTCCGTGCAACACGTGAGTTGTCCGTGCAGATCCTTATATTATACTATAGCACGTGAGTTGTCCGTGCAACACGTGAGTTGTCCGTGCAGATCCTTATATTATACTATAGCACGTGAGTTGTCCGTGCAACACGTGAGTTGTCCGTGCAGATCCTTATATTATACTATAGCACGTGAGTTGTCCGTGCAACACGTGAGTTGTCCGTGCAGATCCTTATATTATACTATAGCACGTGAGTTGTCCGTGCAACACGTGAGTTGTCCGTGCAGATCCTTATATTATACTATAGCACGTGAGTTGTCCGTGCAACACGTGAGTTGTCCGTGCAGATCCAGATATTTATACTATAGCACGTGAGTTGTCCATGTAGCACGTGAGTTATCCGTGCAGATTATAGCGCTTGGGCTATAGGAGCCCCTCCGGAGTCTGTACACCCCCAGTGAGCGCGGGTGCCCATTGAGTGTGAGTGCAGAGGGCTGGGAGCCTAGTGAGTGATTGTTGTCCTGAGAGGCTGTACTTACTTTTCATTTGTTGATGCACTTAGTTGCTATCTATTATTGTTGTGAAATTCATGAAAGACTCTATATATGGATTACATGAACTTGAACTATATAAAACTGATTTGACTTAAACTGGCAGATTTGAACCTGAATTGGTTGTACTCATACTACACCCTGCACATCGTGTGCAGATCCAGGTGTTCCCGAATATAGCGGGTGTTGATTCTTTCGCACAGTTGATTTTTCAGAGATTCAGAGGTAGCTGTCATATTTTGCTGACCTTGTCTCTCCTTCCCTATCTCCTTGTTTACTGTATTTGGTCCAAGACTATTATAGACCATATTTTCCAGACTTGCATTCATATTAGATGCTCGTGTACTCAGTGATACCAGGTTTTGGGAGTATTTATATTTGTACTTGTGAGATTTTTTTCGTTGAATTTAATCATTATGTTTTCAAATTTAAAAGATATGTGGTTTATTGAGATTGTCGATTTGCCTAGTATTGAGATAGGCGCCATCACGACGGGTGAGATTTTGGGCCGTGACAAGTTGGTATCAGAGCCCTAGGTGATATAGGTCTTACGAGTCATGAGCGGGTTTAGTAGAGTCTTGCGGATCGGTATGGAGACGTTTGTACTTATCTTCGAGAGGCTACTAAAACCTTAGGAAAATTTCACTTTCTTGTATTCTATCGTGCGGAATTGATTCAAATTGAAACATAACTCTTTGAATTCCTTCCACGCATTTCGTATGCGCATATGAGCGCTCGGTGTCAGATGTGCATCATTGGCTTGTAATTTTATGATTGAGGTTCAAGATGTGTATTCTGTGTTTTGGTGATGGGCCAGTCTGAAGGACTTGAGGCCAGGTTTAGACCGCAGCTTAGGCTCGGTAGCTTCAGTTGTAACCTGTGCATTTGGACTTATATGTCCGGTAATGTCCCTACGAGTGGAATTTGTGGCTCGATGAGCTGTGGAATGGCTTTGTGAGGAGTATGATATAACTGCGGGATGTGTTAAGACGATTTGAATGTGACGAGAAGTGTTTCCTTGAAATGTAAGGAAGGCCATTGGGTGCTTGATTTTCGTTTTGTTGTGACGTACGGTCTCGAGTGTGAATGATTTGAAGGATCTTTCACGTTGTTAAATTTTGGGACAAATTAAATTCTCATGTCTTGTCAATGAGTTTGGACTCAAGAAGAGTAAGTGATTGTGGTTACGAATGGGTATTTTTGATGTTGATGTCTCGAGAAAGAGGATCTTCGAAGAGACTTAGAGTCGGTAACATTTTATTCGTTCAAGTGCGACAGAGATGCATTTTGATTTGATGCAACAGTTGGGCAATAAAGTGTGAGGGAAAACATGACGGGAAGTGTTTCGCGGTGATTGAAGTACTAGGAGGTCAAGTAGGAGAAGTAGAGGTTGAGAAGTTGCTTGAATGAGATGATTTAACCGAAGTAAGAGTGGCAGATTAGCATATGAATTCAATGGTAGGGTAGTCGCGCGCCTTGATAAAGTGTAGAACGGTTTGGAATCGTGATAGAATGTGATTTGGCTTACAGACTTTATTTGGAGTGATGGTTACTATACGGAGAAAGATTGAATATGGCAGAAAGGAGTTTGTTTGGAATGGAGAGGGATGTGAAGATCTGATTATCGTTTCAGGCGCTATATGACTTGAGTTCGGAAGGTATTGTGTAACTTTCAGTTGATGTCAATAGGGAAAGTGCAGACTTATACAAATGGTGGAAGAGCATGAGCTCAGGAGAATTTACTGATTACGTGGTCGTTGCACCCAGTGCAGTGTCGTTAGAAGATGTCGGTAAGGAATTCCATAGGTGGGTTATCTCTTGTGAGCAGTTAGCGGTGGCGTGATATTGATGAAGCATCTGCGAGGAATATTACTTGCTACCTAGTAAAAGATCGGGTGTGTGACTGTGGCTGGTGATTCCGAATGTTCATGAAAAGCTTAACAAAAGACTTCGAGAAGTCTGGCGGGTTAACGGTGCGAGATCTTGGTAATTGAGAAGAGAAATCCTTGCGGGTTCTTATTTTATATAATTGCAGCTTAAAGCTAAGTGGGGGAGCCTATATTGACAATTTGATTTCATAGTTATGTGTTAAATTTTAGTTTTGGTACGAGGCATACTTGTGGATTAGTTATGACTTGCAGAGGTTGAGATTGAGAATGACTCGAGTAAAGAAATTCCTGAATATAGGTTATATTGCACTTTATGAGTATATGAAAATCATGGGATGATAAAGTTGTTATTGTTGGATGTAGTACGCACGAAATATGAATTTGATTGGTGATGGTAAGGCAGGGTTACTTATTTAAGTGTGGTCAAGCTAAGGGAACACGTATCTTTCGGCCCGTTCGGGTGGTGAAATTTAGATTTGAGCAAAGTGGGTGACTCCTGAGAAAATTCTAATGGGTTTGAGAATTATATATAGCAATTGAGAATGTTTCTGGACTTGTGTATGGATAAAATGTGAGATTTGCATTTGAAAGTATCGAGACTTGAGGTAATTTTGTAGGACTATGGATTCTACATTTCAGTATAAGAAAGGAAAGAGGAACAATTTTAAATTCGCATAAGGTATTTTCAAAGTGAGTGTTACAGTTGGGGTATTTATGAAGGTGCTTAAGAAGAATAGAGTGGCTTATGGTCCTTAGGGCGATATGGTTTTATGTTAGGATGTCTTGTAGTGAGATTTGGGTAAGGATAGTCGTGTTTTGACAAAGAGAAATGTCAACTTGAGGGTGATTCAGATGAAACTCGGAGAAAAGAAATAGGACAAATGGGTAACATGCTGGATTAATATGGTAATGGTATGCTCGGTTCTTTTGGTTCTTATGATGATGTGGGGCTTTACGGGTGTTTTGTGGCAATACTCTCGGATTTGGCAACCTGTGTGGCTTGGTGGAGTTAAAGGAATTCAGTTCTGATAGCTTGGTTATATGCAAATGGATTTCAAAGTATTCTTAATGGTTTATACCATGGGTTGAACCGGATATATTCTACCTGTGTAGGGAACGTGTTGTGTATTATGAATTCCTCCTGGAAAGAAGCAAGATGAAGGTTACTGAATGACCCTGGTATGTAATTTGTTGGTTACCCAAAGTTGATAATGAGATTCTCGTACTTGTCACATGATGACATGATAGATGTGATGTGGCACGAGATTAAGATTTACATGTACAAGGTGGCAGATCATTCTTGAAAGGAAGATCACGAATTTTGGACAGAATGGTCAATTTCAGATAATTAGATGAATGTTATAACTGTTCGGTAATTCCTGAGAAGGGTGCACATTTCAGAAGGCGCGTGTGTTTTGACTTACAGATATTCATCGGTATTGCAGTACTCACCTGATTGATAGACTGCTGATATTCAAATTATTGCTATGTGGAACAGAATAATTATGAAATTATTCCTCATGGGATTATCGTGAATGGAAGATGTTTTAGTCATTTTAGTGATGGAGTTGGGATCAGTTATGGTGATTCATGTGTTCGATGAATTTGGAGACTGGGAGTTCTCAGAAGTATATTGTTTCGGGGTTGCGACCTATTTGAGGTGACTATTTTATTTAAAACACGGTGGAGGCACTAGTGGCGTTAATTATTTGTGATAGCTATGCTCTATGAGTGCGTATATATGTGAGGTTTGAACCTTTGTGCGAGCATTAGAGCAAGTATTCATACTCGGAAGAATGCTTAGGCTATAATATGCCTAGAGTTAATTGTTAAGTGTAAAGTTATAACGTTTCCCGTATCCGTACCTTTTTTGAGAACTATCTAGGGTATACTCGAGGTTACAAAGAAGATGATTCCCTAAATAAATGGGGTAGTTTCTAATTCTGCATAAAATTGCCGATTTGAAGTGTGATAGTAGACCTTGCACATGCTTACACTATGGCGTGCTATTTATACCAGTGTAGGAGCACGAGCATCTTATTTCATTATCATATACAAGTGTACTTGTTTAATTGCTCCTATATGATATGCTGGTATTGAAGGCCTGTGACCATGCCGGGTGATTCATATTATTGGCACGTGAGTTGTGCGTGCCGTGTGTGGGAATTGTATTTCTATGATAAATTATTTGATTCATTAATTTCCTCCCTCTACACTTGTGCACATGTGCCTACGGTTATCCTCTTTACGGAATTTGAGGAGTTGGTTGTAACATTGTGGTTGTTGTGATGCTTGTTGAACTAGCAATATAGTTCTCTTCCTTGAGACATCTCTAATATTTGGGTACACGGATTGCACAGTGGTGGCTGGAGTTATATTGATATGGCGTGTCTGTGGGATAGTTGTGTTTAATAAAATAAGGCCATTGGACCTAGAATGGGTACTATCAGGCTTGATTATGGTATATTTGGGAGGATAATATTGAAAGTCGGCTTAGAAAGTGATTATGGTTCTGGTTGGGGCGAGAGAGCTCCATGACTTGTTTATCTAATAAGGGGTTACAAGATTCTGCGTGTTTTTGTTTTATTATCAATAGTATACAAAGTTTTTGGGATGAAGTTTGGTTCGATATGGGGTTTAATACTAGTACTTGGTTGGTTTGGAGTAGTTATTGTGATCATGAATGGTGCTACGAGCATGCGAGTTGTGTAATATGTTAGGCGATTATATCCGTGGTTATGGTTATGGCTCGATGCAGCTTGTTCAGACTCATACAATGTGTAAATGTAAGATTCGTGTCTTGAAAAGAAATCCTGAAGGTTGGGAATTGAATTCCAAGGTTTCGGGCTAAGGTTAAATTAAGGATTTTCAGTTGTGTTATGTTGTCAGCCCTATGTGGAATAGGGTGACGTGGGATCACCCCCGGGTACGCGCGTGGTAAGATGGAGTAGTAATTTGATGGCTTGGAAACAACTCCTGGCACGTTCAAGGACGAACGTATGTTTAAGTGAGGGAGAATGTAACGACCCGGACAATCGTTTTGAGTATTACAGTCCCGTTCCCCCATTTATTGCTCAATTTATGCTTTACAATTATTTTAAGACTTACCTGGTTAATTGGTTCGGGTCCGGTGAGGCTTTGGAATGAAGTGGAATACTTAGTTTCAAGATTTAAAGCTTAAGTTAAAATAGTGACCGGATGTCGAACTATGTATACACGACCCCGGAAGGGAGTTTTAATGATTCCAATAGTTCCGTGTGGTGATTTTGGACTTAGGAGAGTGTTTGAAAAATTATTTGGAAGCCCGTAGTGGAATTTGGCTTGAAATTGCGAAAATTGAATTTTCGAGAAGTTTGACCGGGGTTTGATATCGGGGTCGGAATCCGATTCTGAAAATTAAAATAGGTCTGTAATGTGAAATGTGACTTGTGTGCAAAATTTGTACTCATTCCGGATTGATTTGATGTGTTTCGGCAGAAGAAGTAGAATTTGAAAGTTCAAAGTTCATAGATTTGATTTGAGGTGCGATTCGTCGTTTTGATGTTGTTTGATGTGATTTGAGGCCTCAAGTAGGTCCGTGGTATGTTTTAGGAATTGTTGGTGTATTTGATTGAGGTCCCGGGGTCCTTGGGTGAGTTTCGGATGGTTAATGGATCAAATTCGGACTTAGAAGAAATCTGGAAAATTTCTGTCTTCTTGTGTGATCAAACGTGCGAGAAATTAGCCGCAGGTGCGACTCTTGTTGGGGAGGAATGACTCACGTAGGCGCGGGCGATGGAGTGCAAGTGCGGAGTTTGGGAAACCAAGTGACTTCCGCAGAAGTGGTTCCGCAGGTGCGGAAATCCCGGGCAGTGTACAAAACAAAGGGGTTCCGACATTTTTGTGATTTTTGACATTTTGAGCTCGGGTTTTGGCAATATTTGAGCAAGAAATCATGGGGAATCTTGAGGTAAGTCACTTGTAATCATTTCTACTTCATAATATTGAATTATCATCGAATAATCCCACTAGATTACGTGTTTTTGAGGTGTAGATCGGGAATTTGAATCTAGGGATTTGAAAATAAGATTTGAGGGTTTGGAGATCGAATTGAGGTCAGATTTTGGTAAAGTTAGTATGGTTAGACTCGTGGTTGAATGGGCTTTCGAATTTTGTAACTTTTATCGGGTTTCGAGATGTGGGCCCCACGGGCGATTTTTGGAGTGTGATTTCGAATTTTAATGGAAAAATTATATTTTTATATGGAATTAATTCCAATAAATTTTATTGACTGAAACAAATTATTTGTGACTAGATTCGAGGCATTCGTAGGCCGATTTGCGAGGCAAAGGCATAGCAGAGTAAACAATTTCACGGTTTGAGGTAAGTAACAGTTATAAATCTGGTCTTGAGGGTATGAAATCCCGGATTTTGTGTCATGTGATTATTTTGGACGTGATGCACATGCTAGGTGACGGGTGTGTAGGCGTGCACCGAGGGGATTGTGACTTGGTCCTTCCCGTGGAAAATGTAAAGTTGAATAACTTGTTGATAACTATGTTCTCTCTATGTGTTGTGGAAACTTGACTATAAATCATGTTAGAAACCATGTTTAGGCTATATGTTGGTACTGTTGGGACCCACAGAGGTCGTGTACATGTTTAACTATCTGTTTAATTGTTGTTTTGTACTCAGTCACAGTTTACTTGATTATTTTACCCCAGTCTCTATTGTTCATTATTGATGCATCATATCATTGTTGTTTGGGCTGATTTCATGATTGTCGAGAGTCCGAGAGACTGGAGAGATTTATGACTGAGCGAGGCTGAGAGTCTGATTATGAGATATTATAATATAGCACGTGAGTTGTCCGTGCAAC
Organism: Nicotiana otophora; assembly: GCA_000715115.1. Lineage (NCBI taxonomy): Eukaryota > Viridiplantae > Streptophyta > Magnoliopsida > Solanales > Solanaceae > Nicotiana > Nicotiana otophora. The sequence continues at coordinate 23,542 of AWOL01S0089110.1, read as the reverse complement.
ACGTGAGTTGTCTGCGCAGCACGTGAGTTGTCCGTGCAGAGCCTTATATTATACTATAGCACGTGAGTTGTCCGTGCGGATCCTTATATTATACTATAGCACATGAGTTGTACGTGCAACACGTGAGTTATCCGTGCGGATCCAGATATTTATACTATGGCGCGTGAGTTGTCCGTGCAGCACATGAGTTGTCCGTGTAGATTATAGCGCTTGGGCTGTAGGAGCCCCTCCGGATTCCGTACACCCCCGGTGAGCGCAGGTACCCATTGAGTGTGAGTGTTGAGGGTTTGGAGCCTAGTGAGTGATTGTTGTCCTGAGAGGCTATACTTACTTTTCATTTGTTGATGCACTTAGTTGCTATATGTTATTGTTGTGAAATTCACGAAAAATTCTATATCCGGATTACATGAACTTGAACTGTATAAAATTGATTTGACTTAAACTGCCGAATTTGTAAGCATGTCTATTCTTTGCTGGAATTACTGAAAATGAACTATAACTGTGTAGCTCATCACTATCTTCAGTTCTTTATTTATTATTGTTACTTACTGAGTTGGTTGTACTCATACTACACCCTGTACTTCGTGTGCAGATCCAGGTGTTCCCGGACATAGCGGGTGTTGATTCTTTCGCATAGTTGATTTTTCGGAGATTCAGAGGTAGCTTTCGTGTTTCGCAGACCTTGTCTCTCCTTCCCGATCTCCTTGTTTACTGTATTTGGTCCCAGACTATTATAGACTGTATTTTCCAGACTTGCATTCATATTAGATGATCATGTACTCAGTGATACCGAGTTTGGGAGTATTTATATTTGTACTTGTGAGGTTTCTTCCGCTGAATTTAATCATTATGTTTTCAAATTAAAAAAATATGTTGTTTATTAAGATTGTCGGCTTGCCTAGTATTGAGATAAGCGCCATCACGACGGGTGAGATTTTGGGCCGTGACAATAGTTTTGCCTTTCAAGTAGATCAATGAAAACCCAAATCGTTTACCGAAGTTGCCAAAAAATATGAATAAGTTTGAAAACAATAATTTTCCCAAAATCCTTTTCATAATAAATAAGATGTTTCATTTTCTTTCTAGATAACCAGTGTAAAACAAATGCATCACTATGCCCATCTGTCAATATGTGTGAGAAATCATAAATGATGTGATACCGTACAACTTGAGAAAAATACATCTCTATGCCTGAATGTCATGTGTGCATGTAAATGCAATGTATTGCAGAGATGAACTCATTGTAATGACCCGACCGGTATTTTTGAGAGTAATAGCCCAAATCCCCTATTTACTGCTTCTCCCACATCTATTTCTGCTCTTGTGTCTTGCCGGGAGGTTTCATTTTGGTTTTTGGAGTGTTTTGGGACACTTAGTCCCTAAATGGAGGTTTAAGCCTTAGGATTTGGACCGTAGTTGAAACTGTGTGAAGACGACTCTGGAATGGCATTCCGTCGGTTCTGTTAGCTCCGTTAGGTAATTTTGGACTTAGGGGCGTGTCCGGATTGTGTTTTGGAGGTCCGTAGCTTATTTAGGCTTGAAATGGCGAAAGTCGAATTTTTGAAGATTTGGACAGGTAGTGGAAATTTTGATATCGGGGTCGGATTCAAATTCCGGAAGTTGGAGTAGGTTTGTAATATTGAATATGACTCATGTGCAAAATTTGAGGTCAAACGGACATGGTTTGATAGGTTTCGGCATCGGTTATGAAAATTTGAAGTTTTAAGTTCTTTAAGTTTGAATTTGAGGGCGACTCGTGATTTTAGCATTGTCTGATGTGGTTTGAGGGCTCGCCTAAGTTTGTATGGTTTTTTAGGATTGGTTGGTATGTTTGGTTGAGGTCCTGTCGGGTGAGTTTTGGATGCCCAACACATCGATTTTTGGACTTAGGAGGTTGCTGAAGTTTTCTGGTGTCCGAGTTCTAGTTTCCTTATACGCGATCGCGTGGGGTGATCCGCGATCGCGTAGGCTTAGCTGAGCAGAGTAAGTTTTGTTCTTTGCGTTCGCGGATAGAAGGATGCGAACGCATAGTGGTGTGAAGTGGTGCTTCGCGAACGCGTGGCCAAGGTCGCGCTTGCGTAGAGTTAGGGAGGCTAAACCTGAGCCACGCGCTTTGCTCATCGCGAACGCGTGAGGACGTTCGCGATCGCGTGAGTATGAGAGCTAGAGCATCGCATTCGCGTAGAGTTAATTTTTTGGGGCAGCAAAGTTGTTCTTCGCGATCGCGAGGTTATTTCCGCGATCGCGATTAAGGAATCATTGGGCGGACTTATATCGTTTCCAAAAATGGGGGTTTTGTCATTTTATCAAAAACTTGAGTTGGGAGCTCGGATTTGGACGAGATATTGAGGGAGTTTCAGAGATATCGATTGGGTAATGATTCTACACTCCATTTTGGTTATATTCAATTAATTTATCATTAATTTCCTATTTATTTTCGGATTTTTGGGGTTGAAATTGGGAAAAATTGGAAGAACTTTTTCAACAAAGATTTCGAGTTTTGAATGGGGATTTGTGTTCGGATTTGAGTAATCTTTATATGGTTGTACTCGTGAGTGAATGAGTGTTTATATTTTGTAACTTTTACCCGATTCCGAGACGTTGGCTCGGGTCGACTTTTTAGGACGGATTTCGAAAATTTTGTTAAGGCTTGATTTCATTAATTAGATGAGTCTATTATGTTTGTAGTTATGATATGTAATTGCTTTTGGCTAGATTTGGACCGTTCGGAGAAGGATATTCGTGGAAAAGGCATTGTGTCCGATTGATTGAGCTTGGTTCGAGGTAAGTGGCTTGTCTAACCTTGTGTGGGGGAATCTCCCCATAGGATTTGGTACTGTTTTGATATGTGAGCGCTGTGTATGTGAGGTGACGAGTACGTACACGGGCTATTTGTTGTAAAACTCCGTTCTTCACTAAATAATAACATGTATCTCCTTATTTGAACTACACTAGCATATGTAACTATCCTGTTTAGTTTAGAATAGCATGCCTACGTACCTTAACTGCCTATCTGAACTCCGTGCAACATGTTAAGTGAATTTTCCTATTTTTCCTTAACTTGAACTTAGTCTCAATTGTAGGTTTTCTTGCTGTAACTGTTATTTCTATTGGTTGAGCTGCATATTTACTTTGGGACTACAGAACGGTATTCCGGGAGATCCTCATGTACTGTATATTTACTTTGGGACTACGAAACGGTATTCCGAGAGATCCCCAATGTACTGCATATTTACTTTAGGACTATAGAACGGTATTCCGGGAGATCCCCCTGTACTGCATATTTACATTGGGACTACAGAACGGTATTCCGGGAGATCCCCTTGTACTGCACATTTACGTTTGGGACTATGAGACGGTATCTCGGAAAAAACCCTGTTGTAATCTCTGTGTACTGAGCTATTGTCTTCTATGATTTTATTCTTGTTAAATGTTATTCTGTATTTTACTACGGTATTGCATTCTATCTTGTGTTATTATTTATATACCAGTAGGGCCCGACCTGGCCTCGTCACTACTCGACCGAGGTTAGGCTTGGCACTTACTAGGTATCGTTTGTAGTGTACTCATGCTACTCTTCTGCACATGTTTTCATATGCAGATCCAGGTACTCTTTATCAGCCGCACTATCAGTGAGCCGGGACAACTTTGGAGATTTTAAGGTATATCTGTCTCGTCCGCAGACCTCAGAGTCCCCTACTACTCTTCCCCATGTCCATTATCTTATGTATTTTCTTTTGATCGACTCTGATGTATATAGGCACTAGATTTTCCTTCTGTAGTTTGTGATTCACGATGTTCCGGGTTTTGGGATTTCTATATAGTATATTGAGGAGTTGGTTATTGTACATGCCAAGTGGCATGGTACTTAGTTATAGTGTTATTGCTACAGTTAGTTGTTAAATTTATGTTTTTATATCATGATTCCGCAAATGTTAGGCTTACCTAGTCATAGAGACTAGGTGCCGTCACGACGTCATACGGAGGGGAAATTGGGTCGTGACAAGTTGGTATCAGAGCTCTAGGTTCATAGGTGTCGTGAGTCACAAGACGGTTTATTAGAGTCTAGTTAATGGGTACAGAGACATCTGTACTTATCTTCGGGAGGCTATGGAACTATTAGAAAAATTTCACTACTTTGATTCCTTGTCGTGCGAAGAATTCTTGACTTCAAAAATTCTAAACTTCTGTACTTTATTCCCTCACAGATGGTGAGGACTCGTATAGGCGGATTTGATGACTAGGCACCCGTGCCCCCTGCTAGAGCTGTGAGAGGCCGAAGCCGGGGTAGAGGCCGAAGACGTCCACGTGGTGCAGCCAGAGCACCCGTACGAGCTGCTACAGAGGAGCCCCCAGTAGTTCCAGCTGGAGGGCAGACACCTGAGGTACCTGTTTCTTCACCCGCCCTCCAGGAGACTCTAGCCCAGTTTCTAAGCATGTTCAGCACTTTAGCTCAGGCTGGATTGATTCCACTTGCTCGTGCCATATCTCAGGCCGGAGGAGGAGCATAGACTCCCGTCGGCTGTACTCCAGAGTAGCGGGTCCAGGTAGACCAGGTTCCAGAGATTGTACCAATGCAACCGGTAGCTCCAGCGCAGCCCGAGGTTAGGGCAACAACTTCTGAGGTAGAGTAGCTCAGACTTGAGAGGTACAAGAAGTACCACCCACCTACCTTCAGCGGATTGGCTACAGATGATGCTCAGCTGTTTTTGGAGGAATGTCATCGTATTCTCCAAACTATGGGCGTAGCGGAGACAAGTGGGGTTTCGTTTACCACCTTTCATCTTAGAGGATCAGCCTATCAGTGGTGGCGTGCTTATGAGTTGAGTAGTCCGGCTGAGGAAGCTTCACTTACATGGACTCAGTTCTTGTACATGGTTTTGAGAGAGTATGTCCCTCAGAGCCTCAGGGATTCATGGCATGCGGAGTTTGAGCAGTTGCGCCAGGGATCTATGACTGTGTCAGAGTATGCAGTTTGCTTCAGTGATTTGGCCCGACATGCACCGACCTTGGTTGCCACAGTTCGAGAGAGGTTTTGACAGTTTATTGAGGGATTCCACCCCAGTATACAGATTAGTATGGCCAGGGAGTTGGAGATGGATATTTCTTATCAGCAAGTTGTGAGTATTGCCAGGATATTGGAGGGCATGCTTGCCCTGGATAGAGAGGAGAGGGAGGCCGAATGCCCAATGAGAGACCGATTCTTATTCTGGTGCTCGTGCCCTAGCAACTCGCCATGGTAGAGGTTATGTGAGTCGCCCCGTTCATTCATCTCTTCCAGCCGCTAGTGGTGTTCCAACTCCTTATAGGCCCAAGAGCCTTATTATGCACCACCATTATCTAGTATGCCTTCTGCACGGGGTGTTCCTAGCGGCCAATCCAGCAGATCTGGCCCGAGTCAGCCACATCAGCCACGCCCTCCCAAGGCTTGTTTTGAGTGTGGCGACACTCGCCATATGGTGAGGGATAGCCCCAGATTTAGGAGGGGTGCACTTCCACAGACTTTTCAGCCACAACGTGATCCACTTGGTCCTCAGGCTATGATTACAGCACCAACTACCACCCCACCTGCTCATCCAGCTTGAGGTGGAGGTCGGTAAGTAGAGGTCGCCCTAAAGGATGAGGCCAGGCCAGATATTATGCCCTTCCTGCTCGTACAGAGGCAATCGCTTCTGATTCTGTCATTACAGGTATTATCCTGGTCTATCATAGAGATGCGTCAGTATTATTTGACCTAGGCTCTACATATTCTTATGTGTCCTCTTATTTTACCCCGTATTTGGGCATATCTTGGGATTCTTTGAGTTCCCCTGTTTATGTGTCTACTCCTATGGGAGATTCTCTTGTTGTGGATCACGTGAATCAGTCGTGTTTGATTGCTCTTAGTGTTTTTTAGACCAGAGCCGATTTATTATTGCTCAGCATGGTGGAGTTTGATATTATTTTGGGCATGGACTGGTTGTCGCTCCATTATGCTATTCTTGATTGTCACGCTAAGACCGTGACGCTAGCTATGCCAGGTTACCGCGATTAGAATGGATAGGTACCTTAGAGTATACGCCCAAAAAAGTTATTTTATTTCTTAAAGCTTAACGAATGGTTGTGAAGGGGTGTGACGCGTATCTTGCTTATGTGAGAGATGTCAGTATTGATACCACTATAGTTGAGTCAGTTCCAGTAGTGAGGGACTTTCCAGATGTGTTCCCAGCTGATCTTCTGGGCATGCCACCCGACAAAGATATTGATTTTGGCATTGATTTGTTACCGGGCACTCAGCCCATCTCTATTCCTCCATATCGTATGTCTCCTCCTGAATTGAAGGAGTTGAAGGAGCAATTACAGGAGTTGCTTGATAAGGGCTTTATTCGGCCCATTATGTCACCTTGGGGTGCTCCTGTCTTATTTGTGAAGAAGAAGGATGGTTATAGGCAGATGTGTATTGATTACCGCGAGTTGAACAAAGTCACGGTGAAGAACATGTATCCATTGCCTCGTATTGATGAATTATTTGATCAGTTACAAGGTGCCAGAGTGTTTTCCAAGATTGACTTATGTTCATGCTATCATCAGTTGAAGATTCGGGAGCCAGATATCCCGAAGACTGCTTTCAGGACTCGGTATGGTCACTACGAGTTCCTTGTGATGTCTTTTGGGATGACCAACGCCCCAACAACTTTTATGCACTTGATGCACAGTGTGTTCTAGCCCTATCTTGACTCATTCGTCATTGTATTTATTGAAGACATTCTAGTGTACTACCGGACTTGAGAGGATCATGAGCAGCACCTGAGGACTGCGCTTCAAACCTTGAGAGAAAAGAAGTTATATGCAAAATTTTCAAAGTGTGGGTTTTGGCTAGAATCGGTGGAATTCTTGGGTCATATACTATCGAGTGATGTGATCCAGGTGGATCCGAAGAATATTGAAGCAATGTAGAGTTGGCCCAGACCGTCCTCAGCTGCAGAGATCCGGAGTTTTCTTGGTTTGGTGGGGTATTACCGTCGATTTGTAGAGGGTTTCTCATCTATTGCAGCACCTATGACCATGCTGACCCAGAAGGGTGCTCCGTTCAGGTGGACAGAGGAATGTGAGGAGAGCTTTCAGAAGCTCAAGACAACTTTGACTACAACCCAATATTGGTATTGCCTATAGGTTCGGGGTCTTATACTGTGTATTGTGATGCATCGTGGATTGGTCTCAGCGCGGTGTTGATGCAGGTCAGTGGGGTGATTTTCTATGCGTCTAGACAACTAAAGGTGCATGAAAAAAACTATCCTATCCACGACCTCGAGTTAGCAGCTATTGTTCATGCCTTGAAAATTTGGCGGCATTATTTGTATGGTGTTCCTTGTGAAATTTACACCGATCATCGGAGTTTGAAGCATATGTTCAAGCAAAAAGATCTCAACTTGCATCAGTGGAGGTAGTTGGAGCTACTTAAGGACTATGATATCACTATTTTGTACCATTCGGGGAAGGCCAATGTGGTGGCCGATGCTTTGAGTCGCTGGGCAAATAGTTTGGGGAGTTTAACATATCTACCAGCAGCAGAGAGGCCATTGACATTGGATGTTCAGGCCTTAGCCATCAAGTTTGTGATATTGGATATTTTTGAGTCGAGTCGAGTATTAGCTTGTGTGGTCTCTCGGTCTTCTCTTTATGATTGTATCAGGGAGCATCAATATGATGACCCCCATCTGCTTGTCCTTAAGGACATGGTCCAGCACGATGATGCTAAAGAGGTCACTATTGGGGATGATTATGCATTGAGGATGCAGGGCAGACTATGTGTACCCAATGTTGATGGTTTGCCTGAGTTGATTCTTCAGGAGGCTCACAGCTCGCGGTACTCCATTCATTTGGGTGCCGCGAAGATGTATCAGTACCTAAGGAAGCATTACTGGTAGAGGAGGATAAAGAAGGGCATAGTGAAGTATGTTGCTCGGTGCCTAAATTTCCAGCAAGTGAAGTATGAGCATCAACGGCCGGGTTGGTTACTTCAGAAGTTGGAGATTCCGAAGTGGAAATGGGAGCGAATCACTATGGATTTCTTTATTGGACTCCCACGAACTCAGCGGAGGTTTGATACAGTTTGGATGATTGTGGATAGGCTGACCAAGTCGGCTTATTTCATTCCTATGATGACTACCTATTCTTCCGAGCAGCTAGCTCGAATTTACATCCGCGAGATCGTCAGACTTCATGGTGTACCAGTATCTATCATCTCTGACTGGGGTACGCAGTTTACATCAAGGTTTCAGAGAGCTGTACAATAGGAGTTGGGTACTAAAGTAGAGCTAAGCACATCATTTCACCCTTAGATGGACGGATAATCCGAGCGCACTATACAGATACTGGAGGATATGATCTGCACTTGTGTGATAGATTTTGGGGGTGCTTGGGACCAGTTTTTGCCACTTGCGGAGTTTTCTTACAACAACAGTTATCAATCCAGCATTCAGATGGCACTCTATAAGGCTCTGTATGGTAGGTGGTGTCGGTCCCCAGTGGGTTGGTTCGAGCCGGGCGAGGCCAGATTATTGGGTACGGACTTGGTTCAATATGCCTTGGAGATGGCTAAGGTGATTCTGGATAGACTTCGCACAACCCAGTCCAGACAGAAGAGTTATGCGGATCGGAAGGTTCGTGATATTGCATTCATGGTTGAAGAGCGGGTCTTGCTCTAGGTTTCACCTATGAAGGGCGTTGTGAGGTTCGAAAAGAGGGGAAAGCTAAGACTAAGGTTTATTGGTCCCTTTGAGGTGTTGTAGTGAGTTGGGGAAGTTGCTTACGAGCTTGCCTTACCTCCCAGCCTAGCAGGAGTTCATCCGGTATTTCATGTTTAGATGCTCCGGAAGTATCACGGCAATCCGTCTCATGTGTTGGATTCCAACTCAGTATAATTGGATAATAATTTATCTTATGTTGAGGAGACAGTGGCTATTTTAGACAGACAGGTCAGAAAGCTAAGGTCAAAGAACATTGCTTCTATGAAGGTTAAGTTTAGGGGACAGCTGGTCTAGGAGGCGACTTGGGAGACCGAGCAAGATATGCGTAGCCGCTATCCTCATCTTTTCACCACTTCAGGTATGTCTCTATAATCGTTCGAGGATGAATGATTGTTTAAGAGGGGAGGATATAACGACCCGGCCAGTCGTTTTGAGAGTAATAGCCTCGATCCCCTATTCACTGCTTCTCCCATATCTATTTATGTTATTGTGACTTGCCAGGAGGTTGTGTTTTGGTTTTTGGAGTGTTTTAAGACACTTAGTCCCTAAATGGAGGTTTAAGCCTAAGGATTTGGACCGTAGTCAGAACTATGTGAAGACGACTCCGAAATAGAGTTCCTTCTGTTCTGTTAGCTCCGTTAGGTTATTTTGGACTTAGGGGCATGTACGGATTGTGTTTTGGAGGTTTGTAGCTTATTTAGGCTTGAAGTGACGAAAGTCGAAATTTTGGAGATTTGGACCGATAGTGGAAAATTTTAAATCGGGGTCGGATTCCGATTTTGGAAGTTGGAGTAGGTCCGTAATGTTGAATATGACTTGTGTACAAAATTGGGGTCAATCGGACGTGGTTTGATAGGTTTCGGCATCGGTTGTGGAAATTTGAAGTTTCAAGTTCTTTAAGTTTGAATTGGAGACGATTCATGATTTTAGCATTTTTTGATGTAGTTTGAGGGCTTGACTAAGTTTGTATTTTATTTTAAGATTGGTTGGTATATTTGGTTGAGGTCCTGGGGACCTCGGGTGAGTTTTGGATGCCCAACAGATCGATTTTTGGACTTAGTAGGTTGCTGAAGTTTTCTGGTGTCTGAGTTCTGGTTTCCTTATACGCGACCACGTGGGGTGATCCGCGATCGCGTAGGCTTAGCTGGGCAGTGGAAGTTTTGTTCTTCGCGTTCGCGGGCAGAAGGATGCGAACGCGTAGTGGTGTAAAGTGGTGCTTCGCGAACACGTGGCCAAGGTCGCACTCGCGTACAGTTAAGGAGGCTAAAGATGGGCCACGCGCTTTGCTTATCGCGAACGCGTGAGGACGTTCGGAATCGCGTGAGTCTGAGAGCCAGAGCATCGCGTTCGCATGGTGTTTCACGCGTTCGCGTAGAGTTAATTTCTGGGGCAGCAAAGTTGTTCTTCGAGATCGCGAGGCTATTTCTGCAATCACAATTAAGGAATCACTGGGTAGACTTATATCGTTTCCAAAAACGGGGGTTTTGCCATTTTATCAAAAACTTGAGTTGGGAGCTCAGATTTGGACGAGATTTTGAGGGAGTTTTAGAGATATCGATTGGGTAATGATTCTACACTCAATTTGGGTTATATTTCACTAATCTATCATTACTTTCCTCTTTAATTTCGGATTTTCGGGTTTGAAATTGGGAAATATTGGAAGAACTTCCGCAACAAAGATTTCGAGTTTTGAAAGGGGATTTGTGGTCAGATTTGAGTAATTTTTATATGATTAAACTCGTGAGTGAATGTGTGTTCATATTTTGTGACTTTTACCCGATTCCGAGACGTGGGCCCGGGTAGACTTTTTAGGACTGATTTCGGAAATTTTGTTAAAGTCTTGATTTCATTAGTTAGATGAGTCTATTATGGTTGTATTTATGATATGTAATTGCTTTTGGCTAGATTTGGGCTATTCGGAGCCGGATATTCGTGGGAAAGGCATTGTGACCGATTGATTGAGCTTGGTTCGGGGTAAGTGGCTTGCCTAACCTTATTGGGGGGAAACTCCCCTTAGGATTTGGTACCGTTTTGATATGTGAGCGTCGTGTACGTGAGGGGACAAGTACGTACACGGGCTATTTGTTGCAAAACTATGTTCTTCACTAAGTAATAACATGTTTCTCCTTATTTGAGCTACACTAGCCTATGTAACTATCTTGTTTAGTTTAGAATAGCATGCCTACGTGTCTTAACTGACTAACTGAACTCTGTGCAACATGTTTAGTGAAATTTCCTGTTTTACCTTGACTTGAACTTAGCCTCAATTGTAGGTTTTCTTGCTGTAACTGTTATTTCTGTTAGTTGAGCTGCATATTTACTTTGGGACTATAGAACGGTATTCCGGGAGATCCCCTTGTACTGCATATTTACTTTGGGACTACGGAACGGTATTTCGGGAGATCCCCCTATACTGCATATTTACTTTGGGACTATGGAACAGTATTCTGCGAAATCCCCATGTACTGCATATTTACTTTGGGACTACAGAACAATATTCCGGAAGATCCCCCTGTACTGCATATTTACTTTGGGACTACGGAACAGTATTCCGGGAGATCCCCCTGTACTGCACATTTACGTTTGGGACTACGGGACGGTATCTCGGGAAAACTCCTGTTGTTATCTCTGTGTACTGAGCTGTTGTCTTCAATGATTTCATTATTGTCAAATTTTAGTCTTTATTTTACTGCGGTATTTCATTCTATCTTGTGTTATTATATATATATACTAGTAGGGCCCGACCTGACCTCGTCACTACTTGACCAAGGTTAGGCTTGGCACTTACTGGGTACCGATTGTGGTGTACTCATGCTACTCTTCTGCATATGATTTTGTGTGCAGATCTAGGTACTCCTTATCAACCGCACTATCAGTGAGCCAGGACAGCTTTGGAGACTTCAAGGTATATCTGCCGCGTTCGCAGACCTTGGAGTCCCCGTCTACTCTTCCCCATGTCCATTATTTTCTGTATTTTCTTTTGATAGACTCTGATGTATAGAGACACTAGATTTTCCTTCTGTAGTTTGTGATTCACAATATTCCGGGTTTTGGGAATGCTGTGTAGTATATTGAGAAGTTGGTTATTATACATGCCAAGTGGCATGGTACTCAGTTATAGTGTTATTGCTACAGTTAGTTGTTAAATTTATGTTTTTATTTCATTATTCCGCAAATATTAGGCTTACCTAGTCATAGAGACTAGGTGTCGTCACGACGTCATACAGAGGGGAAATTGGGTCGTGACACTCATGTACTCACACTCTCACAGTACTCAATCTCACTTTCTCACACATTCCACTCATCATTCCCTATCACTCGGTACTGTATATGGCCAATCCGGCCCAGAAAAGATCCATCCCAGAATATACACATCAACTGATCATCAGTCACCCGGTACCTAGTAGGGCCAATCCAGCCCGTGGAGAAGATCCATCTCCAGGTATATAATACTTCGGAGAAGATCCATGTCTAGGGAAGATCCATCCCTCAATAATATCAACCGCGCTCACTGGGGGTGTGTTCAGACTCCGGAGGGTCTCCTTCAGCCCAAGCGCTATATAAAGCCTATAAGGCTTGCTGCAGGCGAGCAGCCCCGATCCACATAATAATATCCTCACAGTCAGGCTCTCGGCTTCCCTCAGTCATCAGTCTCTCCAGTCTCTCTCTCATGGGCTCACAATGTCATGAAAATAGCTCGAAAATGATGCTATGATGTATCAATAGATAACAACAGAGACTGAGATATTATATGCAATGAAATGAATATGACTTAGTATAAATTTTCAATTTATAACAAATACTTCACAGCAATATGACCTCTGTGGGTCCCAATAATACTGGCACATAGCCTCAACATGATTTTTAATATGATTCTCAACTAAATTTCTTCAACATATAAAACTACATAGAAAATGCCAAGATTATTTGACTACAAAATTCCACGAAAACAATTACGTCACAATTTCTATGGTGCACGCCCACACGCATGTCACATAGCAACACCTCCAAACAATTCACAAGATACGTATATTTAGGGTTCACACCCTCAGCTCCAAGATTAGAAGAGTTACTTACCTCGAACACGGCGAATCGAATGCCGGGCAAGCTAAACAATGCTCCAGAAATCCCATTCTACGCGTATCAACTTCCGAACAGTTCAAATCTAGTCACAATTAATTTGATTCAGTCTACACAAGTATATGAATTATTTCCATATCAAAATACTAATATTTTTCCACAAAATCCGAAATTACACTCCAAAAATCGTCTGTGAGTCCCACGTCTCGAAATCCAACGAAACTCATAAAATCCGACAACTCATCCAATTACAAGTTCAACCATACTAATTTCACTCAATTCCGACTCCAAATCGATGTTCAAAACTCAAAAATGCATAGTGTGAACTTTAGGCCAACACCCCCAATTTCCTCTTTAAATTCATCAACCAATTGCTAAAAATGAAGATAAATTTATGGAATATAATCACAAGGGAGTCAAGAACACTTACCCCAAGTTGTGTGGAAATATCCCTCTCCAAAATCGCCCAAACCGAGCTCCAAAATGACCAAAATGAGAAAAATCCTAGAAACCTTCGTTTTAAAACTGCCCAGGCATTTCCGCACCTGCGATGCCTGGGCTCGCACCTGCGCATCAGCTTTTGCAGAAGGAATTGCGCTTCTATGGACCTCACTTACCCAACGGGCCTCTGCTTCTGCGATGCTTAGGACCGCATCTGCGGTCGCACTTTTGCGCAAATATTGCCGCACCTGTGAAGACCCCAGGCCAGCTCCAGTCCCGCATCTGCGCCAACCCCTCCGCACCTGCAACCAAGACCCTCACATGTGCAATCACATCAGAGGCAGCAGTTCCAACATTTTCCTTAAGTCCGAATTTGATCCGTTAACCATCCGAAACTCACCCGAGGCCCCCGGGACCTCAACCAAATACACCAACAAGTACTAAAACCTACCACGGACATATTCAAGGACTCAAATCACATCAAACAACATCAAAACGATAAATCACAGCTCAGATAAAAAATGTATGAGTTTTGAACTTTCAAATTCTATATCTTGTGCCGAAACACATCAAATCAATCCGTAATGACTTCAAATTTTGCATACAAGTCACATTTAACATTACGGACCTATTCCAATTTCCAGAATCGGATTCCGACCCCGATATCATAAAGTCAACCCCCCGGTTAAACTTTCCAAAAATTCAACTTTAGCCATTTCAAGCCTAATTCCACTACGGACCTCCAAATAATACGTTCCTAAGTCCAAAATCACCATACAGAGCTATTTGAATCATCAGAATTCAAATCCGAGGTCATTTACACATAAGTCAACATCCGATTAATTTTTTCAACTTAAGTTTTCAATTACGAGACTAAGTGTCTCAATCATTCCGAAATCACTTCGGACTCGAACTAGCTAATCCTATAGGTCATAATATAGCTATAAAGCATAAATGGAGCAGTAAATGGGGGAACGGGGCTGTAATACTCAAAACGACCGGCCGGGTCGTTACATGTCTTACCGAATATTTCTTTGTAGATGCTTTTTTTTGTATCCTTCTAATGCTTTGGTTGCTCTGCCATAGCCAGAACTCTTGTTGTTGATATTGATATTCCTCTTGAAAGTTCAACATATAGTTGTTTGTGCAAGAAAACATATTGCGATAAATATAGTCCAATATTTATGATGTTTATCCTTGTGCTTTATTTATTATAATTGCAAAGCATAAGCATACCGAAAATTATTTTCACATAAATTTAAAAGGATATTCTTTAGTTTCGGAAGACGAAAGCTGAATTCGGGGATAAAAATATACTTAGAAGCACATTGACCAGTATCATAATTTTTGCATGTATGACATTATTGTCAAAACTTCTATATACCATCTATGTGCTATTACATAAGTTATTCAGCGGATCTAAGTTTTCAGTAGCATGACAGACATAGTTTTCTTCAAAATCAATCTATATGCAATAGAAGATCAATGTTAACTCAGTCTATTACATATATGATGACACTGACATACATAAGAAAAAAATAAACTTGACAACAAACTTGTGTGGTAGAAGGACATTTGGTATTAAAGTATTTAAGCATTCTTCTTAGTAGTAATTGTTAGTATCATATTCTGCTGAGTCAAAAACTAATAAATATCTTATTTTTACCATAAAATTTCACAATCAACCTTTTATTTAGTTGATCAACATATTCATTTCTGCTACTAAGATAGCTTTTTAATTTCTATCATGCAATTTGTACAAATTGCATTTTAATCTATTGATAGAATTATGTTTCTTATTAAATGCACTACTATTACAATTGGGATTGATAACCAAGTGTTCTGGAAGAACTAAATCATCTTTTATTTGATACTCTTCTTCGTGTCTGACACGAAGGAAGAAGTTACTGAATACTGGATCTGTTTTTAATTTATATTTCTTTTCAGTTAAATCCTTTTCATTTGAGGCCACAAATATAATTTTGGCAAGCTAGTTTTTATAGTCTCTGCTTTCGTCGATTTTGTAACTATTGATAGTACTTTGTAGAAATCATCTTCTAATCTATTAGATTTTCACCAAATGGTTCACTGGTATTCAATATATCTCCATGGGCAATTATTTAGATCATTTAACACTTAGTCATAAGCGCTTCATCCCATATTATCAATTTTGCTTTCTTATGAATTTAGCACTGTTGCTCCGCTTTAATATATTTATGATGGTTATTTCAGTTGTGTCATGACCCAATTCCATCTCAGGCCGCGATGGCGCCCAACACCAATATTAGGCAAGCCAACACTGATCAAACTAATCGTTTTCTATTTAAATAAATTACTAAGTGGATAACATTTCCTCATTTGTTTAAAAGATTTAGAAATTTTCAAAGGTGACATAATTAAACGAAAGCAAATGAGTACAAATCGTAATCATGTAAACAAATCCAAAATCGTAAGTCTACTAATGTGTGTGCCAAGACTTGGTGTCACAAGTATGTAGAAAATCTAGTAGAATATACAAAAGAACACTAGCCTACTGTCTGAAATGAAATAGATAGAAACAAAATAAAACATAAGGGAGACTCTAGCTGCTGCAGAACGGCTCGGAAGACAGCTCACCGTGAAGTCTCGAGATGGGGATCAAATCTGCGCCCTAGACTGGTAATCAGACGCACCTTCCTCAAATCATGTACAATTAAGTATAGAAGTGTAGCGTGAGTACATAAATAATATGTACCCAGTAAGCATCTAGCCTAACCACGAAGAAGTAGTGACGAGGGGTCAACTCCAATACTTACTAGGGCCAATAACATGATAATATGAAATTCTAATTAAGCATGATATACAACAATAAGACTCAGAACAAGAAATAACTGAGCAAGTCGTCAAAAATATTTAAGAGCTTGAATCACTCTCTTCCTTTAAAACATATGATCACACATACAATGAATTTATACCGATTATGAAAGGAACTTCCAGTTTTATTATCACACACCAATACCACCGAGGACGTTCGGCCCGATCCAACATAAATGTAAACTGTGCACTGCCGAGGGTCGAACGACGCGAACCATAGATGCATCTATTACCCCGCTCGCGAATCATACATGTGACGCGGTCAAATATAAATTTATCAATAAATCATAACCCTTCCTTGATTCTTTTCAAAATAAAGACAATCCGACTTGAAGATTTTAAATCCTTAAAAATCCTCAACTCAGTTAAGGTTGATACAGTTAACAAATATGATCAAATAACGGTGTCCACAAGCATTGTGTAAACCTGAAACAACCCGGACATAAACAAGAATAGTAGTTACGTACGGACTCTCGTCATTTCGTGCGTATGTAGCCCCCACAAATAACAACACATATTAATTAAGTTCACCTATGGGGTAAGTTCCCTCTTACAAGGCTAGAAAAGAGACTTACCTCGTCTCAAAGCTTACTTCCCAATTCAAGAATGCGATCAAACCTCCAAATTTGATGCCAAGCGACTCAGAACTAGCCAAACATAATATAAATCGATCAATCTATTGCTCAAAAGTTCATATTTCCACTATTAAAGTGATTACCTAACCAAAATTGCAAGATTCCTAAAATTCACCCCCGAGCCCACACGCCCGGATTCCGGAAATATTTGAAGAAAGTTGTTACCCATAACCTTAGGAACATAATATATGATTTTCACTAAGTTTCATAATCATTTTCATGGTAAAATCTCATTTTTATTAAACCCTAGGTTTTTTTCATCTCAACCCATGATTTTTACCAATTTTCATGTGGAAATCTACCCATAATATATGTATTAAACTCATATTTAGAAGAAATTACTTACCTCAAAATGCTAGGTCGAAATCCCCTCCTTAAAAGCTCTCAAAACTCCCAAGAGTGGAAGAAAATATGATAAAAATGGTCCTAACCCATAATAAATGAGGCTCACTGCCTCCAGCGGTTTCCGCACTTGCGGTCATAGGGCCACACCTGCACCCTCGCTTCTGCGGAATTCACTGGGCCAGCTGGGACCGCTTTTGTGGACGGGTACCCGATTCTGCTGTCTCGCTTCTGCGAGGCTTGGCCCGCACCTGCGAGCTTGCACCTGCGTGTGACCAAGATCAGGTGCGGTGTTGACAGATCTGGTGCATCAGCTGCCGCTCCAAATTCTTATCTTGGTCCGAGCCTCATCCGATTGTCACTCAGGGCCGCCGGAGCCCCGCCTGAACATACCAACAAGTTTGGAATCATAAAACGGACTCGCTCAAACTCTCGAAACGCCCGAAACAACATTAAAACTAAGAATCACACCCCAAAACCAATTGAATCAAACTTAAGATCTTCAAGTTCTTCAATTTACTTCCAATGCGCCGAAACGAACTTAAACTACTCGGAATGACACCAAATTGTACGTGCAAGTCTTAAGTGACATTACAGAACTATTACCAGTCTCAAAATTATGTTTGGATTTCAATATCACCAAAACCCACTCAAAACCAAATTTAAAGAACTTTTAAAACCTTCAAGAACCAACTTTCACTATTAGGCACCGAAACACTCCCGGGTCATCCAAAACCCGATCCGAACATACGCCCAAGTACGAAATCATCATACGAACCTATTGAAACCGTCAAATCCCGATTTTGAGGTCGTTTACTCAAAATGTTGACCGAAGTCAAACTTGGTCTTTTAAGCCAACCTTCTGAAACTAAGTGTTCCGATTTCAACCCGAATCCTTCCAAATCCTGAACTAACCATTCCCGCAAGTCATAAAACACTAAAATCATGTACGAGAAGTCTTATTTAGGGAAACGAGATTCTAGAAAGCAAAATGACCGGTCGAGTCGTTACAATCTCCACCTCTTAAATAAACGTTCGTCCGCGAACAGGTGTAGAATCATACCTGAAGTGCTGGATAAGTGTGAATATCTGCTCTGCATGTCCTCCTCGGACTCCTAGGTCGCCTCCTTGACTGGTTGGCGCCTCCACTGGACCTTTACCTAGGAAATCCTCTTGGATCTCAACTGGTGATCCTGTCTAGCAACAATGGCATTTGGCTCCTCCTCATAACCCAAGCTCTCATCTAGCTGAATAGTGTTGAAGTCTAACACATGTGACAAGTTGGCGTGATACCTCCGGAGCATAGATACGTGAAAAACCAGATGAACCTCTGATAGGCTGGGAGGTAAAGAAAGCTCATAAGCAACCTCCCCAACCCGCCTCAATACCTCAAATGGGCCTATCTGCTCTGACTGCCCATCGGTCTGTGGATGAAACGCAATGCTAAGCTCTACACGGGTCCCCAACTCACTCTGTACGGCTCTCCAGAAATGCGAAGTGAACTGCGGGCCTCTGTTTGATAAGATGGAAACATGCACACCGTGCAACCAAACTATCTCCCGAATATAAATCTGGGCCAACCTCTCTAAAGTATAAGTAGTTGCAACTGGAATGAAGTGTGCTGACTTGGTCAACCTGTCAACAATGACCCAAACTGCATCAAACTTCCGCAAGGTCGGTGGCAATCCAACTACGAAGTCGATAGTAATGCGTTCCCATTTCCACGCTGGTATAGTCATCTGCTGGAGTAAGCCACCTGGCCTCTGGTGTTCATACTTAACATGCTGGCAATTTAGGCACCTAGCTACATACTCAAATATGTCTTTCTTCATCCACTGCTACCAATAATTCTGGCTCAGTTCCCGATACATCTTCGTTGCACCTTGATGAATGGAATATCGAGAATTGTGTGCCTCCTCTAGGATCCTTTCCCTCAAGCCATCGACATTAGGAACACATAGATGACCCTGGAGTCGCATGACACCATCCTTGCCAATAGAAACCTCCTTGGAAACACCCTATAGTATCGTCTCCATGAGAACTGCCAAGTGCGAATCATCAAACTGTCGAGCCTTGATCTACTCTAATTGTGAAGACTGGGAAACAACACATGCAAGAACTCGGTTGGGCTCTGAAATATCCAACCTCATAAGTCTGTTGGCCAAGGACTGAATGTCCAAAGCTAGTGGCCTCTCCTCTGCTGATATGAATGCCAAGCTACCCCTGCTCTCTGCCTTCCTACTNTGTTATTAGATCTAAATAGTTGTATCCCTATATTCTCACTAAGATCTGTATTAATCATGTTGTAATAAGGTTCTTTGACTTCTGAATTCCCTTTGTTTAATTGATCTTCTAACTTAATCGTAATCCACATAATCTTAAGTTCGGTCGGGAGCCACAGTTATGGACCTCGAGGAGTGCTTAATACCTTCTCTTTGAGGTAACTTGAGCCCTTACCTGATCTTTGGCGGCGTTGACTAGTCAAACAGAGTTATCTGCATAATAGGTGCCCTAACGCACCTTAAAAATTGTTAGGTGGCGACTCATCCCCTTTAGCACTCTATCTCCCATTCTGAAAGGAGTTGTCACGTGTCGAAGCCCGCTTTTGCAAGAAAAATGGGGGCGCGACATCCCTTCATTAGCGAGACTTTCAAGAGAACCTTCTTGCCCACCATAAATAATAAATCACTCGCCTTTTGATCCGCGTAACTCTTCTATCTAGATTGTTCTGTGCGAAGTCTCTCCTGAATCAACTTTACCTTTTCCAAGGCATCTTTCACCAAATCAGTACCATATAACTTAGCCTCATCGAGCTCAAACCATCCAATGGGCGAACGACATCGCCGACCATACGAAGCCTCAAATGGAGCCATCTTGATGCTGGACTGATAATTGTTGTTGTAAGCAAACTCGGCCAAAGGCAAGAACTGATCCCACTGTCCCCCAAAGTCAATCACACATGCTCTGAGCATGTCCTCCAAGATATGGACTATCTGCTCTGACTGCC
The DNA here is from genome assembly GCA_000715115.1 of Nicotiana otophora. Classification (NCBI taxonomy): domain Eukaryota; kingdom Viridiplantae; phylum Streptophyta; class Magnoliopsida; order Solanales; family Solanaceae; genus Nicotiana; species Nicotiana otophora. The sequence goes on along the minus strand of AWOL01S0089110.1, from coordinate 3,455 downwards.
CATCGGTCTGTGGATGAAACGCAATGCTAAGCTCTACACGGGTCCCCAACTCACTCTGTACGGCTCTCCAGAAATGCGAAGTGAACTGCGGGCCTCTGTTTGATAAGATGGAAACATGCACACCGTGCAACCAAACTATCTCCCGAATATAAATCTGGGCCAACCTCTCTAAAGTATAAGTAGTTGCAACTGGAATGAAGTGTGCTGACTTGGTCAACCTGTCAACAATGACCCAAACTGCATCAAACTTCCGCAAGGTCGGTGGCAATCCAACTACGAAGTCGATAGTAATGCGTTCCCATTTCCACGCTGGTATAGTCATCTGCTGGAGTAAGCCACCTGGCCTCTGGTGTTCATACTTAACATGCTGGCAATTTAGGCACCTAGCTACATACTCAAATATGTCTTTCTTCATCCACTGCTACCAATAATTCTGGCTCAGTTCCCGATACATCTTCGTTGCACCTTGATGAATGGAATATCGAGAATTGTGTGCCTCCTCTAGGATCCTTTCCCTCAAGCCATCGACATTAGGAACACATAGATGACCCTGGAGTCGCATGACACCATCCTTGCCAATAGAAACCTCCTTGGAAACACCCTATAGTATCGTCTCCATGAGAACTGCCAAGTGCGAATCATCAAACTGTCGAGCCTTGATCTACTCTAATTGTGAAGACTGGGAAACAACACATGCAAGAACTCGGTTGGGCTCTGAAATATCCAACCTCATAAGTCTGTTGGCCAAGGACTGAATGTCCAAAGCTAGTGGCCTCTCCTCTGCTGATATGAATGCCAAGCTACCCCTGCTCTCTGCCTTCCTACTAAATGCATCCGCGACTTCATTCGCCTTGCCCGAATGATAAAGAATAGTGATGTCATAGTACTTTAGCAACTCAAGCCATCTGTGCCGCTTCAAATTGAGATCCCTTTGCTTGAACAAGTATTGCAAACTACGGTGATCAATGTAAACCTTACAAGGCACCCCATATAGATAATGCCTCCAGATCTTAAGAGCACGAAAAATCGCGGCCAACTCCAAATCATGCACATGATAATTCTTCTCATGGGGCTTCAGCTGACGTGAAGCATATGCAATAGATTGCACCTCCTGCATCAATACACAACCCAAGCTAACACGTGAGGCGTTGCAATACACCATATACATCCCCGAACCGAAAGGCAACACTAGAACTGGTGTTGTAGTCAAAGTTGTCTTGAGCTTGTGAAAGCTCGCCTTACAATCATTGGTCCAACGGAACGGAGCACCCTTCTGGGTCAATCTAGTCAAAGGTGCTACAATGGATGAGAAGCCCTCCACAAATCGGCGATAATAACCTGCTAGCCCTAAGAAACTCCTGATCTCAGTCGCCGAAGTAGGACGAGGCCAACTCTGGACTGCCTCAATCTTCTTGGGATCCACCTTAATACCCTCGCATGATACCACGTGCCCCAAGAATGCCCCAAAATCTAACCAAAACTCACATTTGGAGAACTTAGCATATAGCTTCTGTTCCCTCAAGGTCTGAAGCAACACTCTCAAATGCTGCTCATGGTCCTCCGTGCTACGTGAGTAAATCAAGATGTCATCTATGAAGACAATAACAAAGGAATCAATATAATTCTTGAACACCATGTTCATCAAATCCATAAATGCCGCTGGGACACTAGTCAGGCTGAAGGACATCACTAGAAACTCATAATGGCCATATCTAGTACGAAAGGCAGTCTTTGGAACATCCGAGTCCCAAATCTTCAACTGATGGTATCCCGATCTCAAGTCGATCTTAGAAAACATCTTAGCAGCCTGCAACTGGTCAAACAAATCATCAATACGCGACAACGGGTACTTTGTCTTAATGGTGACTTTGCTCAACTGGCGGTAATCAATGCACATCCGCATAGTCCCATCCTTCTTCTTCACAAATAATACTGGTGCACCCCAAGGTGAAACACTCGGCCCCACGAACCCCTTCCCTAGCAACTCCTCACGCTGTTCCTTCAACTCCTTCAATTCTTTCGGAGCCATACGATACGGTGGTATGGATATAGGATGAGTGTTTGGAGCCAAGTCAATACAGAAATCAACATCATGATCTGGTGGCATGCCTAGAAGGTCAGAAGGAAACACAACGGCGAACTCCCGGACTACTGGCACTAAATCAATCGTTGGAGACTCTGTGGTGGTATCCCGAACATAGGCTAGATAATCCAAACAACCCTTCTCAACCATATATCGAGCCTTCAGAAAAGATATAACCTGAATAGATGTACTGACAAACGAACCCTTCCATTCCAATCTAGGCAACTCTGGCATTTCTAAGGTAACGGTCTTAGAATGGCAATCAAGGATGGCGTGATATGGGGATAACCAGTTCATACCCAGGATGACCTCAAAGTCGGTCATATCAAGTAACAAAAGGTCCGCTCTAGTCTCGTAACCACAACATATGACCACACAGGACCGATAAATCTGACCTACAACCACATAATCAGCCACAAGAGTGGACACATAAAAAAAAGTACCCAAGGACTCGCGAGGAATATCCAGGAAATAAGCAAACATAGACGATACATATAAATAGGTAGATCCTGGATCAAATAACACTGAAGCATCCCTACCACAGACAGAAATAATACTTGTGATCACGGAATCTGAGGCCACTACATCTGGTCTAGCCGGAAAAACATAGAATCTAGCTGGAGCACCAGCTGGCTGGCCTCCACCTGACTGAACAATAGCTGGCTGACCTCCTACTGCCTATCCTCCACTTCTAGGACGGCCCCTACCCGCCTGTCCCCCACATTTGGGCGGTCGAATGGCTAGTGCTGTAATCATGGGCTGATGACCCTGCTGTACTGCCTTGCCCCGAAGTCTGGGACAGGTTCTCTTCATGTGGCCCAAATCTCCACACTCGTAACAACCTCTCGGTACCATAGACTGCTGCCCTGAAGTTTGACCCTGATGGCCTGAATACCTACTAGAAGAACCCTGGATGGCTGGTGGGTGGTATGAACTCTCCGGCATGGCACTGAAATAGGCACTAGAAGAACCCTGATGAGCTGGTGGGCGATAAGAACTCTCTGGCATAACACTAAAATAGGGTCGCGCTGGAGCACCCTGAGGAGGTGGTGGTGCTGGATATGTGGGCCTGCTAGGCTGACCCCTCCCAAACTGACCTCTGCCCCTAGGCGGGGCACCTCTAAACTCTCCAGAGAAACGGTTCCTCTTGTCCTACTACATCTGCTCTCTACCCCTCTGGCGGTAGCCCTCAATCCTCTAAGCAATCTCCACTACTAGCTAATAATCAGTACCTATCTCAACCTCCCGGGCCATACTAGCTTGAATACTGGGGTACAACCCCGCAACAAATCTCCGCACTCTCTTTGTGTCAGTAGGAAGTATCATAAGTGCATGGCGAGACAACTCAGAGAATCTCGCCTCATAATCGGTC
>AWOL01S0089108.1:0-12838 GCA_000715115.1 Nicotiana otophora | reverse complement strand
GACCACACTCGCAGGTGCGAGCTTCGTCCGCAGAAGCGGATGTCGCAGATGTGACTATGCAACTGCAGATGCGGAAGTTACTGGGCAGAAGCTTTAAAATGTGGGTTTTGGTCTCTTTCTTCATTTTCGGATTTTGGAGCTCGGTTTGGACGATTTTGGAGAGGAAGTTTGCCACACAACTTGGGGTAAGTGTTCTTTNCAAATATGGTTTGAGCACCGCAGAAGTGACCACACTCGCAGGTGCGAGCTTCGTCCGCAGAAGCGGATGTCGCAGATGTGACTATGCAACCGCAGATGCGGAAGTTACTGGGCAGAAGCTTTAAAATGTGGGTTTTGGTCTCTTTCTTCATTTTCGGATTTTGGAGCTCGGTTTGGACGATTTTGGAGAGGAAGTTTGCCACACAACTTGGGTAAGTGTTCTTTACTCCCTTGTGATTATATTCCATGAATTAATCTTCATTTTCGGCATTAGATTATTGATTTTTCAAGAGAAATCGGAGGAATTTTCTACAATTTCATAAAATGAATTTCCAAGATTTGAACATCGATTCAGAGTCGGATTTGAGTGAAATTAGTATGGTGGAACTTGTAATTGGATGGATTGTTGGATTTTGTGAGTTTCGTCGGATTTCGAGACATGCGATTTTTGAGTGTATTTTCAGATTTTGTGGGAAAGTTAGTATTTTGATATGGAATTAATTCCTATGATTTGTGTGGACTGAATCAAATTAATTGTGACTAGATTCGAGCTGTTCAGAAGTTGATACGCGCATAATGGAATTTCTTGAGCATTGTTCAGCTTGCTCGACATTGGATTCGTCTTGTTCGAGGTAAGTAACTCTTCTAATCTTGGAGCTGAGGGTATGAACCCTGACTATACGTGTTATGTGTTTGGTGTTGAGGTGACGCACATGCTAGGTGATGGGCGTGTGGACGTGCACTGTATGAACTGAAACTCCGTTATTTCTGTGGTACTGTGTAGTTACCTGGACTTATCTGTAATCATGAAATATCTACGTACTAGAGTTATCGAGCTGTGATTCATGTTAGAGGCCATGTCTAGGCTACATGCTTATTCTGTTGGGAACCATTGAGGTCATTACTGTTGTTGAGTTATTTGTTTACATTGCAATGTCATATTTAGTCATATTCATTTTATTGTATATCACATCTCAGTCTCTATTGTTATTTATTGATTCATCGTATCATCATTTTTGGGCTAGTTCATGTCATTGTGAGCCCGAGAGACTAGAGAGGTTGATGACTGAGTGAGGCTGAGGGCTTGATTTTGAAATATTGATACTATAGCATGTGGGTTGTCCGTGCGGTTTATAGCGCTTGGGCTGAAAGAGCCCCTCTCTGCACACACCCTCAGTGAGAGCGAATGATTTATATTGAGGGATGGATCTTCCTCGGACATGGATCTTGTCCGAAGCATTTATACCTGGGGATGGATCTTCCCCACGGGCTGGATTGGCCCTACTCGATACTGAGTGACTGATGATCAGTTGATGTGTATATTCCGGGATGGATCTTCCATGGTCCGTATTGGCCATATACAGTACTGAGTGATTGAGCATGATGAGTCGAATTTGTGAGACAGTGAGATTGAGTACTCTGAGAGTGTGAGTACATGAGTTCATCTCTGAGATACATTGTATTGACATGCACACATGATATACATGCATAGAGATGTATTTTTCTCATGCTGTACAGTATCACGTCATTCATGACTTCTCACACATATTGGCATATGGGCATAGTGATGCATTTTTGACTGGATATCTGGAAAGAAAATGAAACATCTTATTTATTGTGGAAACGATTTTTGGGAAAATTACGATTTCCAAACTTACTCATATTTTCGGCAACTTTGATAAACGATTTGGGTTTTTCACTGATATACTTGAAAGGCAGAACTATTTTCAGAAATCATGATTTAAGTTGAGCATTTTATCTTTGAGTTATTTCTTGTATTACTTGCTTTATGTTGTTATGAACTGTTGTTGGTTATGGGAGTTGAACTCTGATCTTGGTACAAGCTCGTCACTACTTTCAACCTAAGATTAGGTTTGTTACTTATTGAGTACATGGGGTCGATTGTACTCATACTACACTTCTTCACCTTGCGTGCAGATATTGGCTGCTGATGTTGCTGTGCTAGATGGGAGCTGGAATTGAAGACGTACCTGCGTTCCGGTTGTAGCTGCCTCTTGTTCATGGTAGCCTTAGCTTTATAAAAATCTGTTTATGTATATTTCGAACAAATGATGTATTTATTTCATACCAGCTTTATAAATTCCAATCTTAGAAGCTCATGATTTGTACTACCAGTCCTTGGGAAATGTAAAAATTTAGATATTTTCTTTTGCTTAATTGTCTTGTTAAATTATATTGGAATTGGGTAGTTGATAATTGGCTTACCTAACGGGTTGAGTTAGGTGCCATCACGACTAGTTGGATTTTGGGTCGTGACACCCATCCATTGACTCCTCCATAGGCTCGAATGGATCAATTCTCGTGTCACCAAACAAACACAATGTTCAAAAATGGCTAGAATGAGGTCCAATGCGCTCTAACTCTAGAATCGCTTCACTTTTGACACCCTCACTTTTGCACACTTCGTCAACCTTGACATCATTAATAATATTTTAGTTGAATATTTGAAATTCTTCTTTCCGCTCCCCAAGCTGGCCAGTATCCACAATAATTGGTTGTAGGGCATCAGATGCCTCAACCTTTTTATTTAATTTAGCCGGCATATCATGGATATCTAAGCCAAATTGGTCTATCTCTTGCCTGAGATCAGTTCNCCTGTCGTCACCCATTTAAATGACCCGCCCCGCTCTCTCCTTCTATCTTAGCCGTTGATCTCAGAGATCAACGACCCACAAACCATCTCCCATCTTTAATTAACCCACCCCAAACCCTAACGCCCATTTTCCCAAGGCGCCGCCCCCAAACACTCCCCATCCTCTTCTTCGCCTCTCAAACCCTAGCAGCCACCTCCCTTATTCTCTCCAACTCTGACCCTAATATGGAATCTCTTCGTGATTTTTCTTCCATATATGCTCTATCTCTTCGTTACTTATATGGTTATGGTATCACCTAGTACTTGCCTATTTTTGGGCAAGTACCAGGTCTTTAATTGAGTACAATCGTCTCCAAATATTCAATATCTAGACGGTGTTTCATCTATATACATTCACTACCAGACTATATGGGTCCGATTCAGTGAGATCTTTGACTGATTATGTTTTACTTCTTGAACTAGGGTTTACCCAATTTTTCTCCTAAATTGATTCTGGATTGATTTTGCATGCTTTTCTTTCCTTGTTTGTATTTTATTAACTATGTTTCCTTGTTTGTTCATTCAATTATTACTACTATATATACCCCCTTCCCCGTCCCCCTTCTAGGTCAAAAAATGACTATTACTTGACTACTGTTACTACCACTATTCTCTCACTGTCACTCACTCTATATTGTTATGAGACTTTAATTTTGGCCGGCTGAAAGCCAAGGCCACCAGAATATGTATATTAGCTTCCTCCAGTGCAAGCATTGCTCGGAGCCCACTTCGAGGCTTTTGTGAACTCTGAGGCACTGGAGATTTGGGGTTTTATTGTTCTCCTACAATCGCTGCTATTCATGAGATTTTGAGTTTCTCATTCTTTGTTCGCTTTGTCTGCAACTGGTTAGTACTTTATACTCTCGCAATTCTACTTCCTTCTATTTGTGTTTATGTTATGTGCGCTAGTGCTACTTGGAGTTTTTTGAGTTAATTTCGATATTATGTCATTTCGTATACAATTCTGCTTGTTTTAGTACTACTCTGTAGTTCCACTAGCTTCAATTCTAGCTCAGCTGATTCATGATGTTTGCCTGACTTGTAATTGAAACCTGATTGACGTCGATTGCACCTTGTCTTGATTTCTTGTATTGAAATCTGTAAGAAATTAGGTCCTTGCTCAAAATTGCCTAAATGTATCTCTATTGAATCTTTTATGCACATTTTGATGTTTTCTTTGCAAATCATGTAATAACATTGTCTAAATGCTTAGCCTAGTACGCTTTCTTGACATTACTAGCCTTAATCCATGCCCATTATAAGTGTCCAACCTGATTGACCGCTCACCTTTATGTTTAAGTATAACTGGTTACTTAAGATCTGTTGCTTATCATGAATCCATGACTTAGATTCTCCTAGGGAACTAATGCATGCCCAAAATATATTTGAATGTGTTTTGCTAAGTCTTTCATGTACAACCTGCTACTTCCCTGAAGTCAACCTGTGATTATATGAGTTCTATATGCCAATATTGTTACAATTGCCAGGCAGACTTGTTTCTCTGCTCTAATGCTGTGTGCTCACTGATTGCTTAAGACTCCTAGGGTGAAATTCTAATATATGTCTAGTCTATTCTCCTTATGTCAACTAGAATAAGTCATGTCCCTCTTCATGTGATGCATGTTTGCCTTATTAATCTGGAAGTTACCTGTTGCCATATTCTCATTTGCTATGAATGCTTACTTGTTGGATTTAGAACTTTTTTGTTGTGACTGGTATTTGTCTGAACATTCTACAAGTTTTGCAAGTTAGTTGTGATCATTAGGCTCTCCTGCCAAAGTTTTTCTTCTGAAATTGTTTCACCCTTTGTTTGTTCTGATTATGGCTCTTCTGGTCTTCCATGTCAAGATTCCTGTGTCTAAAGCCCTACTGAGACGGAATCATGCCTACTTTGAACTTCTGTTTTTGTTGTCCTATGATGTTCAAACCTGTCATTGGGAACTTGCTTCTGTCTATGTCATATGTGCCTGTAAAGGATTTTGTGTAACTTTATTTGTGTCTTTGCCTGAAAATACCTTCTCTCTGTTAGATATAGTGTTAAGGGATAAAATTCCTAAGTCTTGAAGTTTGTTTGGCTGGCTTAGTACCTAGCTTGTCACTTGTGTTGTTATGGCTATTTAGTATTCCATGGGTAAGCAAGACAGCTGTCTTATGGTTTGGGCCTAGTTGTTGGGCCAGTTTGGTACTCAGAACTGAGGCATATTAATAGCCATCCGGAGTGTGAGCCTGTTCATCACCTAAGGTTCCAGGCTTAGTTGAGGCCCCAGAAACAGTCCTGGGTATCCTGTATTTGCTGTTTTTGGGCTTGTAGTCGCCCCTTTAAGTATGTAATTATTTTATTATCCTATTTGGGCATGTAATAACGAATGATGGGGAACTTAGTAAAAAGGGGGTTGGGTATCCTAATTCTTGCATATGGGTAGAGAACTTGTCCATAGGATTTAATTGACTTGCTTGCCGTATGCTTGACGTGTTACATATAGAAATCATGCCTATAGGAAATCATACACTTCACTTAACTTATCTAATACCTATACACTATCCAAAGCATGTTAGTTTAAGTAAATGTTGTACTTGTTTCCGTGTCTACTACTGTGCACTATTAGACAACATGTCTATAGGAATCAAATGCCAATAACTACTTGTTTAATCATTAGATATCATGCCTATGGGATGTAATAATATATGCCTTTGCTAATGCTCATCTAGATACCATAACTATAGGGTTTTAACTAATTAATCAAATACTTTTGTTGCTTTCATTATACCGCCCCACCTAGATGACATGCCCATAGGGATAAGTATGATAAAATCAAGTTCAAATGCCAATTGTTAGAAATTCTGCTTATAGGATACTGTCATATGCCTAGAAAGCCCGTCTATAAAATCAACGCTGGTAATTCTAAATTCTCGAATTGTTTTACTGCGTCGTTGCGTAAATAATTTAAAAATCATGCCTATAGGGTTTGCAATACCTATAATTTGCAGATTCATTATTCTAAAGCTGCAGTACTGCCTGTACGATACTGGAAATCAGAATCATATATAAGCCATGTCTATATGACTCAATGACTCTAATACGTCTCAAATCAGAAATTGTCTACTACCTAATACGAGAACCTGCCCGCGTGCATTTGTTGCTTATGTGTGGAGGCTAATTTGAGCCACTTATTGTCTTTATGTGCAGTCCTACATGTTTTGAATGTGCACCTAGTTATATCATTTTTGAGCACCCTAAGTAAGTCTAGAACCACCCAAGTAGTAGGTCCAAAGCCTCATGGACCGTAGGCATGGGACAGGTAGCGCACGCATAGGACGCGATCTAGAATTGAATTAGAACTCTTTAAGTAATAACTTTAACGTAGTAATTGGGTAGCAGGAGATGATAGTATGTGCCCGCTAAATAATATGAGTAACCCCTACCCAAAGTGAGTTACAAAGTATTATTTATGTTGCACGGGGTGATCCTTTAGGCTAAACAAATATAGGAGCCCCCTCTTTTATATGTTTATTGTTCGCACTTTGTCTCTCGAATAATTAAGTTGTACCCTGTAACTTCTAAAGACTTGTACTAATTATCTGTATAGTTTAATTCTTGTATGAATTTATTTAATACACTTGTTTATTCCATAATAGAACCTTTAAATTTCCTGTCTTTCCTCATTTATATGAACACATAGGACAATTATAATCCGATAATCTCACATAGCGTAAACTTCGGCCGGGACCCATAGTTGTGGACCTCGAAGAGTGCCTAATACCTTCTCTTTGAGGTAATTTGAGCCCTTACCCAATCTTTGGTGACATAGACTAATTAAATAGAGTTATTTGCAAATAGGTGCCCTAACGGACCTTAAAAATCGTTAGGTGGCGACTCTTCTCTTTTAGTATCTATTTAAAGGAGTCACGTGTCGAAACCCGCTTTCGAGAGAAAAAGAGGCGCGGAAATAAAATAATAAGAATAATCCAAGCTTTAAACTACAATGTTCATGTAGTACCCACAACTCTAGAACTAATGAACTATGAGATTAAAGGAAGAGAAGAGAAGAAAAACTAATTAGAAGCCTCCTCTAAACGTGGTTTGTGTTCCCCCTCAAATATATGTTAGATCCCGTCTAAATTAGATTTAGAAGGCCTTTTGTACGAGTTGGTACTGTGTAGGACTGAAATAACCTTGTCCCGGACGAAATAGGAGAATCCCGCTACGCAGGGTCCAGACCAGCCCCTCGCGCTTGGGTTGGTGCTGGAACCATTAGCCTTTTGCCTTCAAGTACGAATTTCTTGGTTTGAAATTTGTATTGTATTCCTTTTTTTCTTGTTTTATCTTCCACCTGGGGGGACAAACACCAAAGGGTGTCCCCTTTTTATTCTTTTAATTTTCTTTCATTTTCTTCGGCGTTTTATTTAATTTTACTCAAAATCTCTTTATCTTCACACCACTTTATTTCTACACAGTTAAAATATAATATTAAGCATAAAGTAATATCATTAACACTCAAAAGATGATTAACAGTACTAGAATATGAGGTAACAATGGGTAAATATATGCATTTTTGGTCAAAAATCACTATGTACAATATTGCTATGATTTCAGTAAGCTATTCCGTAAGAATTGGAATATCGTGGTCAAATTCCTCACCCTTAGCTTGCCCTCTTTTCGCCCTTGCCCTTGCTTCTTCTCAGTAATAGGATCTCATTATAATTTGTGTCATCTTCACCATTAAGTTCTAGGTTGGCCAAAGTTTTTCCTTTCCGCTTTAATCTGATCTCTAATAAAACTACAATCTCTAAGCTTCCTCCACCAATGCGCATGTGCTCTCTGATTTGGAAGCTTCCAGCACTAAAAGCACGTTCACAAGATAGCCAACACATTTCGGGCCATTCTTACTAGAACCAAAAATTGTCGTTGGTGCTCCCTGCAGTATTTAAGCAAGTTTTCCCGTCCATTTTCATCATAAATGTTATGAAGTATATAAATATCAAGTTCATTAATTTGTGAAGTGCACGACCCACTAGCCATCTTATGTTAAAGGGATTCAACACTTCTCATAGCCGATTTTTTAAAATGTTGAATTGAAGAAGAAGAAGAAGGTGGAGCAGTTGGTAAAGTAGTATTTGATAATGATTAGTGATGCATGTACATAAACTTGCAATTTGAAAGTATGGTAGCGATTCAAGTTTTGTAAGTTAGTATTCTCTCTTGGAAATTTCTAAGTTTTCATAAATTGTTTCAACAAGAGTTTAGAAACCTTCTTGTCACGACCCAATTTCCTATAGGTCGTGATGGCGGCCAACGTCACCACTAGGTAAGCCAACAGAGAACTAACCATGTATCTATTCTTTTAATATTTTTGAAATGATTGATTTTTAATTATTACAAAAGTAAGAGATGAGAAAATTTAATAAAATAAAACATAACAATTTGTAAGATCAAATGTAGTGAAATAAAAACTCAAAAATCATTAAGTGTCTACTAGCAAAATTTCAAGACCTGGTGTCACAAGTGTATGAGCTACTAGTAGAATACACAAACACTAAACTAATGTATGAAGTAAAGTAGACAGAAAGTAAATACAAAAGGAAGACTTTGGGTGCTGCAGAATGGGCTCGGAAGGCAGCTCACCGCTAAGTCTCGAAGTATCAGGAGTGCGCGCCGGGATGATGTCCAGATGCACCTGCCTCAGATCCTGTACGGTTAGTGCAGAAGTATAGCGTGAGTACATAAACAACATGTACCCAGTAAGTATCTAGTCTAACCTCTAAAAGGTAGTGATGAGGGGTCGACTTCGACACTTACTATGGGCTAACAATAAAATACCGAAATTCTAAATAAGCATGGGTTATGTAAACAACCATAAATCTCCATATCAAGCGATAAATAAATATTTCTTTCACTAATAATAAATTTCAAGTCAATTTTCATCATTTAAATAATTGTAACCTCTCAGGCCAATAAAATCATATAAAGAAGATTAGGCTCCAAGTATTATTACGCACGATTTATGCTGAGGTCGTACGACCTAATCCAAAATATATGTATATACCGTGTGTACTACCGAGGATCGAACGACACAAACCATAGATGCATCTATTAACCTGCCGAGGCGAACGTCCCACTCCCATGAGAGTAGAGGAAATTTACCTCGCTCGCGGAAGTACTTGCGACGCGAGTGAATATAGATTTCTCAAAGTTATTATAAAATTCTTCCATTCTTCCCCACACATAAGAAATGTAAACGGGAGATTTTAAGTCTTAAAATCCTTGATCACAACTCTAGTTAAGACAACTAATATGAATGACCAACATAATAGAGCAAACAAAATATGGTAATATCATAATCTTTTAGTAACTCGAGCCAACTGTGCCACTCAAATTGAGATCTCTCTGCTTGAACATATGCTGCAAGCTGCGATGATCGATGTAAACCTCACAGGACACCCCATAAATATAATGTCTCCAGATCTTAAGAGCATGAATAATTGCGTCCAACTCCAAATAGTGCACAGGGTGATTCTTCTCGTGGGGCTTCAGCTGACGCAAAGCATATGCAATTACTCGCCCCTACCGTATCAATACACAACCCAACCCAATGCGTGAAGCATCACAGTACACAATGTACATCCCTGAACCTGAAGGCAACACTAACACTGGTGCTGAAGTCAATACGGTCTTGAGCTTCGGAAAGCTCGCCTCATAATCATCGGACCATCGGAACAGAGCACCCTTCTGGGTCAATCTAATCAAATGTGTTGCAATAGATGATAAGCCCTCCACAAACCAGTGATAATAACATGCTAACCCCAAGAAGCTCCTAATCTTGGTCGCTGTGGTGGGACGAGGCCAACTCTGAACTGCCTTGATCTTCTTGGGATCAACCTTAATACCCTCGCCTGATACAACATTCCCTAAGAATGCCATAGAATCTAACGAGAACTCACACTTGGAGAACTTAGCATATAGCTTCTGTTCCTGCAAGGTCTGAAGCACCACTCTCAAATGTTGCTCGTGCTCATCCATGTTACGTGAGTAGATCAAAATATCATCAATGAAGCTAATGACAAACGAATCGATACATGGCTTGGACACCCGGTTCATCAAATCCATAAACGCAGCCAGGGCTTTAGTCAAACCGGAGGACATCACTAAAAACTCATAATGACCATATCTAGTACGGAAAGCCATCTTCAAAAGTTACACCGATCTCAAGTCGATCTTGGAGAACACCCAAACACCCTACAACTAGTCAAATAAATTATCAATACACACGCAACAGGTACTTGTTCTTAGTTTCAACTAGCATTAATCAACGCACATCCACATAGTCCCATCTTTCTTCTTCACAAATAACATCAGTGCACCCCAAGGTGACACACTCGGTCTGATGAACCCCTTTGCTAGCAAATCCTCAAGCTGTTCCTTCAACTCCTTCAACTCTTTCGGAGCTATGCGGTACGGTGGCATAGATATAGGCTCGGTACCTGGAGCCAAATCAATATAGAAATCAATATCATGATCTGGTGGCATGCCAGAGAGATCACAAGGGNAACTTAGCATATAGCTTCTATTCCTGCAAGGTCTGAAGCACCACTCTCAAATGTTGCTCGTGCTCATCCATGTTACGTGAGTAGATCAAAATATCATCAATGAAGCTAATGACAAACGAATCGATACATGGCTTGGACACCCGGTTCATCAAATCCATAAATGCAGCCAGGGCTTTAGTCAAACCGGAGGACATCACTAAAAACTCATAATGACCATATCTAGTACGGAAAGCCATCTTCAAAAGTTACACCGATCTCAAGTCGATCTTGGAGAACACCCAAACACCCTACAACTAGTCAAATAAATTATCAATACACACGCAACAGGTACTTGTTCTTAGTTTCAACTAGCATTAATCAACGCACATCCGCATAGTCCCATCTTTCTTCTTCACAAATAACATCAGTGCACCCTAAGGTGAANTTATAAAATTCTTCCATTCTTCCCCACACATAAGAAATGTAAACGGGAGATTTTAAGTCTTAAAATCCTTGATCACAACTCTAGTTAAGACAACTAATATGAATGACCAACATAATAGAGCAAACAAAATATGGTAATATCATAATCTTTTAGTAACTCGAGCCAACTGTGCCACTCAAATTGAGATCTCTCTGCTTGAACATATGCTGCAAGCTGCGATGATCGATGTAAACCTCACAGGACACCCCATAAATATAATGTCTCCAGATCTTAAGATCATGAATAATTGCGTCCAACTCCAAATAGTGCACAGGGTGATTCTTCTCGTGGGGCTTCAGCTGACGCAAAGCATATGCAATTACTCACCCCTACCGTATCAATACACAACCCAACTCAATGCGTGAAGCATCACAGTACACAATGTACATCCCTGAACCTGAAGGCAACACTAACACTGGTGCTGAAGTCAATACGGTCTTGAGCTTCGGAAAGCTCGCCTCATAATCATCGGACCATCGGAACAGAGCACCCTTCTGGGTCAATCTAATCAAATGTGTTGCAATAGATGATAAGCCCTCCACAAACCAGTGATAATAACATGCTAACCCCAAGAAGCTCCTAATCTTGGTCGCTGTGGTGGGACGAGGCCAACTCTGAACTGCCTTGATCTTCTTGGGATCAACCTTAATACCCTCGCCTGATACAACATTCCCTAAGAATGCCATAGAATCTAACGAGAACTCACACTTGGAGAACTTAGCATATAGCTTCTATTCCTGCAAGGTCTGAAGCACCACTCTCAAATGTTGCTCGTGCTCATCCATGTTACGTGAGTAGATCAAAATATCATCAATGAAGCTAATGACAAACGAATCGATACATGGCTTGGACACCCGGTTCATCAAATCCATAAATGCAGCCAGGGCTTTAGTCAAACCGGAGGACATCACTAAAAACTCATAATGACCATATCTAGTACGGAAAGCCATCTTCAAAAGTTACACCGATCTCAAGTCGATCTTGGAGAACACCCAAACACCCTACAACTAGTCAAATAAATTATCAATACACACGCAACAGGTACTTGTTCTTAGTTTCAACTAGCATTAATCAACGCACATCCGCATAGTCCCATCTTTCTTCTTCACAAATAACATCAGTGCACCCTAAGGTGAAACACTCGGTCTGATGAACCCCTTTGCTAGCAAATCCTCAAGCTGTTCCTTCAACTCCTTCAACTCTTTCGGAGCTATGCGGTACGGTGGCATAGATATAGGCTCGGTACCTGGAGCCAAATCAATATAGAAATCAATATCATGATCTGGTGGCATGCCAGAGAGATCACAAGGGAATACATCATAGAACTCCCTGACTATGGGCACTGAATCAATTGCCGGAGTCTCTGTATTAGTATCCCGAACATAAGCTAGATAAGCCAAATAACCCTTCTTGACCATGTGTCGAGCCTTCAGAAAGGAAATAACCCGACTAGATGCACTGGCAGACAAACCCCTCTACTCTAGTCTAGGTAACTCTGGCATCGCCAAGGTAACCGTCTTGGCATAGCAATTAAGGATGGAATGATATGGAGATAACCAATCCATGCCCAGGATGACCTCAAAGTCGGTCATATCGAGCAATAAAAGATCCACTCGGGTCTCATAACCACAGAACATAATAATGCAGGACCGATATATTCGATCCACAATAACAGAATTGCCCACTGGTGTGGACACATAAATAGGAATACCCAAGGACTCACGAGTAACACCAGTAAATGAGAAAACATAGATAAAACAAATGAATACGTAGACCCTGGATCAAATAGTACCGAAGCATATTTACCACAGACAAAAATAATGCTTGTGATCATGGCATCTGAGGCCACTGCATCTAGTCTGGCTGGGAAAGCATAGAATCTAGTTGGAGAGTCACCTGACTGGCCTCTTCCTATATGACCTCCACCTATAGGACGGCCTCTACCCACCAGCCCTCCCCCTCTAGGTGACGGGATGGCT
>AWOL01S0089106.1:85620-128721 GCA_000715115.1 Nicotiana otophora | reverse complement strand
TATATATATATATATAAGGGTGAAACCGGGCCAATGGGATACCCCGATTTCCAATAAGGTAAATCGAGCAAGAGACGTGATGATAAGGAACCAGAATCGAGGCAAGGTTCTCATCGAGCCGGGATCCGGGGGCACAACACCCACCCTCGGGAATATCGGGGCCATGACCCTGGGATCGACCCAAATCCCAAAAGACTTTAGAGAGCGTTGTCAGGCAACCGAGCACGATTAACACAAGGTCGTGATATCCGTGACCAGTCGGGTATCACGGCGTGAATCTCGGCACGTACCATCGAAAATTCGGTGATTAGTTAAACGGAAGATTTTACCTTTTATGGAATTGTACCTAGGGTAGGACTCCCCTACTATATAATGGGAGGGGGGGCTGATTATTCATTAGACACACTGTAACACGCATATCAAGGTAATATATTATTATTTTCTCTATTATTCAAAGTTCTTATTCCAATTCATCAGTGCTTGGTTATTGTGAGTCTGACATCGAGGGCGAATATTTCATTAAGGCTATCGTTAAGTCCGGAATCACTCTCCTCAAGTGATTTGATAATTGTTTACCTTTTTTATCTCTTTAATCTAACGCAATTTATCATTTGTATCAAATTAATCCACGTATCCTTAAAACCACAAACAAATTTAATTGTTATCCGTTTTTTAGGGTAAACAGTTTGGCACCCACCGTGGGGCTAAGGATAATAGTGTCAATTTGATACAAATTTCCATAACACACCCTATTTTACACTTGTTCTTTGAAATCTTTAATTTCAGGTCAAAGTTTAAAATGTCGAACTCCCAATCTGCCCCTTTGAACATGGATGTTGAGTCCGGCCACTATGACGAGAATAACAATATGGTACCCAGTAACGAGGTGCCCCCTGTCGAACTCAACGGATTTTTGGCCGCAGACCCGATCGACGCTACCTCACATGTGGCCATCAATGCAAACTTGCCTACCGATCCTGAGAACAACATCCGTGAGAGAGTCAGATCGGTAGCGTAAAATACGCACGACGGTGAAGGTGATGGGATCAACTTGCGAGTGATTTTCGAAATGTTGCAGGCTCAACAATCAGCGATAGCCCAGTTGCAGAACCAGAGTCACGCCCCTAGCAGAGTCGAGCCCGAACCATCCCGGGAAAACGCTCGCAGAAATGAACCAATCATAGTGTCACACCGCCTTTTTCCCGAGGGATGGGGAGTTTTTCCAATTAAAGTGACATTATTCCCAAGTCACCGATTTATTTTAAATCCCAAATCGAGGAAATTTGACTCTGTTTAAAGTCTGCGAAAACCAGAAGACCGGGTAAGGAATTCTGTTAATCCGAGAGAAGGTGTGAGACACTCCCGGATTTCGTGATTTTAGCACAGTAGCTTTAATCATACCTGGCTTAATTAATTTGCTTAATACGTATTTTTAGAACCTATGTGTATTTTACCTTTTACCGCTTTTAATTATAGAGTTATGAATTTATCTTTGAAACGGATCACATGTGCGTAGATCCGTTTTATTTAGTGCGATAAAACCATGTCACACGTACTTGTACACAATTAATCACGCTTTATTAATTATTAAGATTGTTTGGCCAAAGTCGCACGAACGCATACTTTGATTTATTTTTTTTGGAAATTATAATTATGTCACGCGAACGTATACATTATCACGATGATTGATTTAATTAAGCGTGCCTAAAGCATACTAATCGTATTTATAATTTGTTGTTTTCCTACATTTGAGATTGTCGTGAGGCTCGAGAGTTATGGAAATTATTGGAGTTATTTAAGCAATTATCTATTATGTAAAATAGGCCAACGTACCTACTTCAAATCAAAAGTTAATAACCCAAATAGATATTAAAGGATAAGAATAAACTAAGGCCCAAATTATATCAATTCCCATAAACCCAAATATTTGCAAAATCAACCACGATTTATCGTCCTAGGCTTCCAATGAATTCAAACACCAGCTTCTTTAATCAAACGTGATTCTAATGTATGAACACTAGCGAGGGGAAGACGGGAAATCAACATACGATAAATATTAAATTGTAAATAATGAACAGGAGCATAAACGTCACAAATCAAGTCATGGCATAAAATAAAAGACTAACCACTAAGACTACTAATGAGATACAAACTAACGCATAAGAGCAACAACTGATCAATCAAACCATTTGCAAAAATACCAAGATGAGGCAAAGAAAGGACCTTTTATTTGAGCTTTTCCACTTTCAAGTTTTACAGCAAACTTATTTAAAGCAAGATGGGATCTGCATAATATCAAAGTTGAAAACCGACGCCTCGACTGAAACTAGATGACCTTGAACGGGAACCCCACCAAGCAGAATCAACCTCGACCTCTTCGAGTAAGTATTTGGAATTATTTTTCAGCTAGATCGGGGCTTTCTGTGAGCTTATTTTTGGTGCCTGTTTTGCTGCATTTTTGGACAGCCTTTCACGACTATTTACAGAGGAAGAAGAGCTGGTTTCGTTCAAGTTTACATGGCAGCGTTTTCATGGTGTATGCGAGCTGATTTTTGAGTGTTGAAAAGGGTTGTTCTTTGCTAGTTTCTCACGGTCACTGTTGCTGCGTTTTTTGCCACAGTTACAGCTGATTTTTGGCGGTTTAATGGAGGAGTTTTTGATGTTGTTTCAGCTGGATTTTAGTGGTGCTCACTGCTGGTTTTAATGGAGGTTTTCAGGTGTGTTTCATGGAGAAGAAAAGGGGTAAAGTGATGGTGAGAAGACGATGGGCATAAGTGAAGGCTGAAGAACTGTGACTACTCTATTTTCTTGCTGCTGCGCCGCCTTTCTCCTAGAGCTCTAGAGTTTCTCCTCTTTAAGATGAAGCTTGTATGGGGGGAGGGGTTAATATGGACCATTGGATTCTTACGAATGGAAGGCTAAGATTAAAAGGATCTGGTGGGTTGGGTTGATGGGTCTTGGGTTGTCCAAAATTTGGGCCTCAATTTGGGCTAAAAAGATCAAAACTTGGACAATGTTTGGGCTATGACTCAAGAATTCTAAAAATAATAAAATACTACTACTATTAATTCATGCTAATTAAATAAGATTGTTCTAATTGCAAAAATACTAAAATTATACATTGAGGTAACAAATAAGACTATTTTTGTGTTCTTCTTCTTCTTTTTTCATAAAAATTATATTAAGAATATAAATATGTTAAACCATAATAGATAGAGATAAATATGTTAAACCATAATAGATTTGGAATAATACTAATGACTTTAAGAAAAAAATAAAAATGCATAATAGGATGAAACTATTTTTGTAGTTTTCAATTTTTATGCTTTAAAAACAAGAATTAAAATTAATAATAGAGTGAAATCCTATAGAAATAAACTCAAAGAAATATTCTAAAACTACTAAAACTACTAAAGATAATTCTAATGTGCGGGTCAAATATTACGTGCTTACAATAGAAATGACGAGTGAAGCTGAACCCGGGACCAACCCCGAGATCATAAAGATGCTTGAGGAACTGACAAAACGGGTAGAATCGAGAGAAAAGAAAATCAAAGCTAATGACAAAAAAGTAGAAACCTACAATTTCAGGGTCGACCAAATCTCAGGAGCACCATCGATATTGAAGGGCCTAGATTCCAAGAAATTTATTCAAAAACCTTTCCCTCCGAGAACAGCTCCGAAGCTGACCCCAAAGAACTTTCGTATGCCCGAAATTTCTAAGTATAACGGAACAACTAACCCAAATGAACATGTGACCTCCTACACCTGCGCCATCAAGGGGAACGACTTTAAAGATGATGAGATCGAGTCTGTCCTGTTGAAAAAGTTCGGAGAGACCTTGTCAAAAGGAGCTATGATATGGTATCACAACTTACCACCTAATTCTATTGACTCCTTCGTGAAAGCACATGCCTTCGTGAAAGCACACGTCAGGGCTATAAAGGTCGAAACCAGGAAGTCAAACCTTTTCAAAGTGAAGCAAAGAGATAATGAGATGCTCAGAAAATTCGTATCACGGTTTCAAATGGAACTAATGGACCTGCCTCCGGTCGCGGACAATTGGGTCGTTCAGGCCTTCACCCAAGGACTCAATACTCGAAGCTCATTGGCTTCACAGCAGTTGAAGCGAAATATGATAGAATATCCGGCTGTAACTTGGGTCGACGTCCATAACCGGTACCAATCAAAATTTAGGGTCGAAGATGATTAGCTTAGGGCCCCTTCCGGGTCCATTTACCACGTTAGAGCTAGTGACAGATCCAAAAGAGACATTGATCGTGAACCAAGATCAAATAGAGACCGGTATCAACCATACAATGGATACCGAAGAGGTAATGGGTCTGGACAAAACCCTGTGAGAAGTGAAATGAGAAGAGACCGAGGTCAAAATAACAGGGGACTCATGAGAAAAAACGGTTTTGACAAGCCTATCGAACCTAAGGAAGCATCGAGGTTATCGGAGTACAACTTCAACGTCGATGTTGCTGCCATCGGACGCATCAAATACACCAAGTGGCCTCGACCTTTACAGTACGGTCCTACCCAAAGGGACCCCAACCTAATGTGTAAATATCATGGCACTCACGACCACAGAATTGAAAACTGCCGACAACTTTGAGAGGAAGTAGCCCAGTTATTCAACAACGGACACCTCCAAGAGTTCCTGAGCGATCGAGCCAAAAATCATTTCAGGAATAGGGACTCCAATAAGCAAATCGAGCAGGAGGAACCTCAGCACGTCATTAACATGATAATCGGTGGGGTCGACGTCCCCCAGAGGCCGATGTTAAAGCGCACCAAAGTGTCCATCACAAGGGAAAAACAGACTCAAGATTACGTGCCAGAAGGAACAGTATCTTTTAAAGACGAGGACGCTAAAGGCATCATGCAACCACACAATAATGCACTCGTAATATCTGTACTCATAAATAAATCTCGTGTTAAGCGTGTGTTAATTGATCCAGGTAGTTCGACCAATATCATTAGATCAAGGGTCGTAGAGCAGTTGGGTTTACAAGACCAAATTGTGCCTGTAATCCGAGTTCTAAACGGATTCAACATAGAATGTGAGACCACTAAAGGGGAGATAACCATACTGGTAAACACCACCAGAACCGTTCAGGAAACAAAGTTCTACGTGATAGAAGGAGATATGAGATACAATGCTCTATTCGGGAGGCCATGGATTCACAACATGATGGCAGTACCTTCGACACTACACCAGGTGCTGAAATTCCCAACACGAGGAGAGATTACAACAATTTACAGAGAACAACCGGCCGCAAATGAGATATTCGCGGTCGGTGAGGTTATCCCGATATCCGCACTCTCAATATCAAAGAACCCGAGTTCGATCACCAAGGAAGAAACCAAATAGCAATCACCGATGTCGGCCCCAGTTGAGCCAGAAAAGCAGTTGGATAAGAAGGCCTCAATCCGAAGTCAAGCATGTATTCATAAAGGACGAGGTATCTAAACCCCTTAAAATAGAATACATTCGGGAAGTCAAGTACCCGGACTGGTTAGCAAACATAGTAGTAGTCCCTAAAAAGGGGAATAAATTAAGAATGTGTGTAGACTACAAAGACTTGAACAAGACATGCCGCAAGGGCTTTTTTCCTTTGCCCAACATCGATCGCATGATTGATGCGATGACCGTTCACGAGATCCTCAGCTTTGCCTATTTCGGGTACAACCAAATTCGGATAGACCCAGGCAACCAGGAAAAAACATCCTTCATCACTAAATACGACACCTATTGTTATAATGTATTGCCATACGGACTAACAAACGCCGATGCCACTTACCAATGCCTAGTAAATTGGATGTTCGAAGAGAAAATAGGAAAATCAATGGAGGTTTACATTGACGACATGTTATTTGAGTCCCTGCGAGCAGAGAACCATTTGAAACATTTGCATAAAACCTTCAACATATTGAAGAAATACAATATGAAACTGAACCCGGAGATATGCACATTCGGAGTCGGGTCTGGGAAATTTCTCAGATTTATGGTGTCCAACCGGGGAATTGAGATCAATCCCGATAAGATCAAGACCATAAGGACATTACCGTGGTGGACAATGTCAAGGCCATTCAAAGGTTAACCAGGCACATAGCCGCCTTGGGTCAATTCATTTCAAGGTCTTCCGACAAGAGCCATCGGTTCTTCTCGTTATTGAAGAAGAGGAATAACTTCTCATGGACCCCGGAGTGCCAACAAGCCTTAGAAGAACTCAAGCAGTACCTTTCGATCCCGCATTTACTTCATAATCCGAAGGCATACGAGCAGTTGTACCTGTACTTAGCGGTATCCGAGATAGAGGTAAGTGGAGTCTTGGTCCGGGAAGAGGAAGGTATGCAATTTCCAATCTATTATGTTAGCAGGACTCTAGGTGAGGTCGAACCTAGGTATCCTCACCGGGAAATATTGGCGCTTGCTTTGCTAAGCACCTCTTGGAAGTTAAAACCGTATTTTTAATGCCATCCCATATGCGTCGTGACTACTTACCCATTGAGAAACATAATGCATAAACCCGAGCTCTCGGGATGATTGGAAAAATGGGCCGTGGAAATCAGCGGGTACGATATCGTATATCGACCCCGAACCGCCATCAAATCTCAAAATTTGGCGGACTTCGTAGCCGATTTCACGCCCGCCCTAATACCCGAGGTCAAAGGGAATTGTTGTTGAACTCGGGGACTTTTTCGAGAATCTGGACCCTCTTTACGGATGGTGCCTCGAACGCAAAGGGGTCCGGACTTGGCATCGTGTTGAAGCCACCAGCGGGTAATATAGTTAGGCAATCTATTAGAACTTTAAAATTGACTAACAACGAGGACGAGCCATGATTGCAGATCTCAAACTGGCTAAAGGCCTGGGGGCCAACGTGATCGAAGCTAAGTGCGGTTCCCTCCTTGTCGTGAACCAAGTTATTCGAAGTCAAAGAGGAGCGAATGCGAAGGTAGCTGGATAAACTACATGTAACGCTACATCGGTTCAAGGAGTGGACCCTGAACATGTACCTCGGGATCAAAACAGCGAAGCCGGTGCTTTTTCCAACTTGGGATCTTCAGTTAATGACAAAAAATTCAGTTCAGGAATGGTCGTACAACTCATGAAATCGGTAGTGAAATAGGGCCACGCCGAAATAAACTCGACAAGTTTAACCTGGGACTGGAGAAACACGTATATAGATTCCCGGAAGACCGGGAAGTTGTCGTCGGATCCTAAAGAATTGATAGCTCTGCACACAAAGGCGGCCAGGTTCAGCCTGTCCGAAGACAACACCCTATTCATCAGAACATTCGATGGCCCACTCTCCATATGTCTGGGACTGGAAGATACCGAATATGTCTTGAGGGAAGTTAACGAAGGCACCTGCGGGAACCATTCAGGTGCCGAATCGTTGATTCGTAAGATAATCTGAGCCGGCTACTACTGGATCACCATGGAGAATGATGCGAAAGAGTTCGTGCAAAATTACGACGGATGGCAGAGGCACGCACCGACGATTCATCAGCTCAGGGAGCTACTGTATTCGGTCTTGTCACCCTGACCATTCATGAAATAGGGAATGGACATCGTCGGTCCCCTGCCATGGGCACCCAGTAAGGATCAATTTATATTATTTATGACTGATTATGTTTCTAAATGGGTGGAAGCCCAGGCATTTGAGAAAGTCAGGGAGAAAGAAGTTATTGATTTTATTTGGGACAACATAATATGCCGGTTCAGAATACTGCAGAGAATGTTTGCGACAATGGGAAGCAGTTCATCAGCAGTAAGGTGAGCAAAGTTTTCGAGGACCATAAGATCAAAAAGATCATATAGACACCCTATAACCCTAGTGAGAATGGGCATGCGGAGTCTACGAACAAGACCATACTCCAAAACCTTAAGAAGAGATTGACCGACGCTAAAGGAAAATGGAAGGAAATTTTTCCCGAAGTCCCGTGGGCATATCGTACGACCTCAAAATCTAGTACCTGGGCCACTCCGTTCTCATTGGTATACGGTGCTGAATTGCTAATACTGGTCGAAGTAGGAGAACTGAGTTTCAGGTTCCGATATGCAACCGAAGAGTCAAATGATGAGGCCATGAGCATGAGCCTGAAACTATTGGATGAGAGGCGCGAGGCCGCCCTCGTCCGGTTGGCCGCCCAAAAACAACGGATCGAAAGGTTTTACAACCGGAGAGACAACCTCAGACACTTCAATATTGGGGACTTGGTGTTAAGAAGGTGACACTAAACATCTAGAGCCCGAACGAAGGGAAGCTAGGACCGAATTAGGAAGGTCCATATCGAGTTATCGAGATTACCGGCAAAGGATCATACAAACTCAAAGTAGGGAATAGTGAGCGACTACCGAACAATTGGAACATAACCCACTTAAAATGATACTACTACTAAGGTACGACCTCATCCATTCTTTTCTTTACATATATTACGAATTGGACTAACACTTGCAGGCAACGGCTAAAGAATGATGTAGCTATTAGGACTGAAAGCACGCGTTGCACTCTTTTTTTCTTGAACCAGTTTTGTCCCAAATGGGTTTTCCGGCAAGGTTTTTAACGAGGCAATAGTGAATCGTGCTAACTTAGAATTGAAGACCGGTTACGAACCAGAGTCGAGGGTCGCATCAACAGCATCCCAGCCCTCTCGACTATTGACCTCGAATATTGGGGGTCATCACCCTCGGATAATGGTTTTAGCAAAGAAGGAAACGTTGTGCTTGAACAGTCTCAGCTCGATGGATAGGATGTATTGTAAGGGCCAAACGGTCAAATGAACTGTGCCCAAATAGACCACTTAAGCCATAACATGAAGCTTGTACACATTTGCAATCTTGTGTATCACGCACAGAAATAAAAGAAAGTTTTTACCTTGTAGACACATATTTGTCCCTTAAAACTATTACATTTTGGTTTCTTAAAGGATATCGAGCCCAAGGGCCGCCTCTATCTAGATCCATGAGATCACTCCTGCTCGGGGACTGTCATTCAAAGCAAACTCGGACAGCTCGGGCTATCGAATCCCGGGGGCACAGAAGCCTATTAGGTAATGCCTAAACTTAAAATGCTACGGCCACCTATGCTCGGGGACTGTCATCCAAGGCAAGTTCAGACAGCTCAAGCTATTGAAGCCCAAAGGTACAAAGCCTATTAGGCAATACCTGAACTTAAAAGGCTACAACCACCCTAGAAACGACTCGGAGACGTTTGAAACCTGTAATCAAAACATACGGCCTTCAAAATTTCCAAGATGGTTCAAAGAATACCCTCGGCAAAACTATAATCTAAAAACACTTAAGTAAGAACTTGGGGAAAGCTTCCGGTCATACCAAGCCCCCACGAATTTCAAACAAAATTACATCGAGAACGAGTTTTGTTCGAACCTCCTTACAAGATCTTATTACTGCGTTTTATTTCGTGCTAAGGCATTTGAAATATTTGCAATCATAAAGAAGAAGCCAAAAGAAACAAACTCGAAAATTGCCAAAGGGAAGAAAAAAAGACTTATATATATATATATATATATATATATATACCTTGAAAATAATTATATACATAACTTTGGTATCATATAACAACTAAGAACTTGTTTGGTTAGTAGAAGAAGTGATCTAGTCAATGCATTAAACTTTGTATAACTATATACATTGTTTGGTCGCATCTTTTGATTCAGCATAAATAATACTCTACATGCATAAGTTATACAGGCATTCATGTATTAATTTATGCAGAATAGAATACAAATAAAAATTCATGTAAGTAATACATGGATTAAAATGAAAATTTTACAAAAATTCCCTCACTCTCTTTAGATTTATTTCTTCTTTTTCCTTGAAAATATCCAACAAGAAATAATTTATACTTTGTATCCTTGTATTATTGATACTTGCATTATTTTTATTAGCCCGTAAATTTTAAACTCTGCATTATTAATTCCTACCGTGTAATTTCAGCATTAAAAATTTGTGCATAACTTGTCTTCCAACCAAACAGCCCCTAATTAACCCTAATTAGGGTCGCTGATTGAGCAGTTCTGCTATTTCCGATATCGCCGTTGTTATTTTCTGGCTGTATAGTCTCATGTCTCATAATTTCGGATTATGCAAGGCAAGAACTGAAGTAAGTGGTCGATCGGAACTTATTCTGGTAGTGATGAATTTTATCATGCATATATGAGGTATAATTTTGGAATTTGCCTTAATTATAGAAGCATAGTCGGCATGTGCAGAGATGAGATTCTCAAATCTTATAAATTTCAGATATATGAAAGTAGTTATCTGGACTCTCTGCGCTACCATCTATTATCATTTCATACTAATTTAAAGATACTCTTGTCTAAGACAAATGAACGTTGTAAATCTGACCATTTCTGTCTTCAAGCACTTTTCGAAACATTCAGAGAAAGACAGAGTCTGACTGAATAATACTATTTTTTATCAGAGAGATGACACAAAGTTAGCAAGATGCCCGGCCGCCAAAGATCTCCACTTGCAAAGGGTTAAAAACAATTACAATTACTTATTCATTGGCAGTGCTATTTTAGTTTACAAAATTTGTCTGCATCTATCAAGTTTACAGATGTAGCCAAGTAAATCATAAATCGAATTGAGACGTTCCAAGTAGAGAATCTTGATCTTGTTGAGATCAGCTAAAAAGATGATCATAATCCACTGGGATTTTCGTTAACAATAATTATTTTGAACAATGTTGAAAGGGGGTTTATTGAGAAATCATTGACTTCAAAACTCAAAAGGGTAATAATGAGTGAGTTGTACAAGATACAAAAAGCAAATGAAAAAAGAAAAAAAGAAGAACAAAATGCTTATAACCACAAATCTTTTCTCTCTTCTCTTTTCTTTAATTACTAGGTTGAAAGAATTTGGTATCCTATTTTTGCATGTCTAAATGCAAGTATTTGCTTTTCTCAAAAATGTCAGTTAATGCTTTGATGACGATTTTTGTGGCATTCTCAAGTGTACTTATAAAAATCAATGTCATTCTGCAGTTCATACTTTATATATTAATTGCTATTCTTCGTACTCCTTCCGATGTTGAAACTCTATTATATTGGGCTTAATTTCAAACATGTCTTGAATTACTTTAAAGGAATTTAAGTTTTACCGCGATGCCATATGTATAACGAAAAAAATCAGAGTGAACGTTAGCTTACATTTTCTCATCTAACTTTTCTGTAATTATATTCCACATCTCTATAATATTTACCACTTCTTAAAAGTCAAATTTATAAAACAATTCAGAATTTAATTAAACTTCCACCTGATCTTTTCTGTAACTTTTTTAACTTACAAGTATTGATTTTTTTTTCCTTTCAAATTAGCATCTTAATAACTCTGATGTGAGTACTATCATATTACTAGATTAGATAGAGTAGTAATTGACGAATGTCATCATAAGTAAAACACTGAGTNCAAGTTACCTCTATCACACAGTTGTGATACCTGTCTCTTATACACATCTTATATATATATATATATATTCCAATAAAGACCTTTACAAAGTCCAAGCGGCCTCAAAAAAATGAAAGAAAAAATCTCTAAGGCACCTAAGCTTGATCTTCACCAGAGCCCGCCTCGTCACCGGGGCCATCGAGGTCTTCTCCGTCCTCGGGCTTGTCGGAGCCCTCATATCCTTCCTCGTCTGCGGGGTAAGCTAGCTTCTTGGCCTCGGCCTTGAGCCTTTTAGCATCTTCAATCTCGGCCAATAGGTCGAAACCCCGGGCATGAACCTCCGCGAGAGCCTCTCTTCGGGATTGCCACCTCACGTACTCAACTGTGACTTTCAGGCAGTCCTGGGCTGCCTCAGCATCACCTCTGTACTGGGCTACCATCTCCTCAGCATCAGCCCTAGTTATTTCTGACACGTACCTCGCTGATTCGAGCTCCTTGCCAAAGGCATCTCGTTCAGTAATGGTCGAGCCCAACTGAGACCAGAGGTCTTTGATTTGTTGAGCCCGTGCTTCGGCTTTCTCTTTTTCCACTCGGAGTTGGACCTCCACCGATGCCATCTGCTCCCGGGTATTCTCTTTCTCCGAAGCCAATCGATCCATTTTTCCCTTTCACTCTTCGGCCATGATCTTGACCACGTCCATCTCTGCTCGCAGTTGGTCGATCTGGTCAACCTTCTGCTGAACCTGCGGGTTTTGACCGTTAATCGCCATGTATAACTCGTCATTGCTAACTTCAAAGATATTTACCTATTCCACTAGGTCGGCAAGTTCTTTCTGAGCTGCGTCCTACTTATCCCTAAGACTATTGGCCACTTCTTCGCGTTGCTCGCTGAAAAGCTTATACATGTCCCTCTTCTCAGCAAGCTCCTTGAAATCAGCCTCGAGCTGGTTAACCTCAGCCTGGTACCGGAGAAAGTCTTCATGATGAAGTACCAAGGCCTGCAAAAATATGAAAAGGAAAAGGCATGAGAGATATCAAAAACTAAATTCGAAGACAAAAGAGTATAATGAAACATTACCCAGTTCAGCGCCTGTTGTGCTTTGTTGAATAAGCACGGATAATCTACCTCGTTCATTTTTGCCTGATTTTCTTCGGTTACCAGGAACTGGAGGTAGATAGCTACTCCGATAGGGGCGGAACGAACCCGGGCATCCTCTAGGATAGTGATGATAACTTACCACTTTTGGCCAGGATCCATGCTGGGGGCAAGGAATTGGTTGATCAACTTTGGGCTCGAGTTCGACCCACAGACCTCCGAGGGTGAGCTTTTCCTCGGCACCTCTAAATCACCGAACCCAGAGAAGTCTTCTAGAGCGGTTTAGTTCACACCATCAAAAAAGCAACAGAGGGGATCGTCCGCACCATGGGCCCCTTTGTTGGATCGCTCCTTCGTCGCTTGGGCTTCATTGAACATAGATTCCGTGACGAAGGTGACCCCGAAATGTCTATAACACTGGGAGGGGTGGAGCCGACATCTCGAGAGGTTTCGGCCCTCACTTCTGTACCAGCCTCCTAAACCTAAAGAGGATTAGCCTCCGTTGTTTCACCCTCGGCTATCACCCGCTCCTCAGAGATGGACGACTCATAGGCCATAAAAAGGTCGTCCTCCTCGGGCTCGTTCCTGAGCCGCTAAAGAGATTCCGAGTCAGGCAATCAAGAGCTGGAGCTTTCCTTTGGCTTACGAGCCAACCTTCTCATTGGCTTCATTTTCTCCAAGCTCGGGGAACTCGAAGCCCTCCTTCTTTCCTTCTCCCCAGTTGCGGCCCCGGCCTGCCCCGAAGCAGAAGGATCACCGGGAAGGTCTTAGCCCCCTACTAAGGGCCTAATCTCAATGGTCTTAGGAAAAACTGCAAAAGAGAAAAGAAGAAATGAGAAAATAGTGCTGAAAAAGAAAGCCTAGTGCTACTTATTCAGGAAAATAAATCTTACCGTGGGAACGGGCCTCCCAGCGACCCTTCTAGAGATTGCACCACGAGCGCTAGGCATAAGGCATGTACGAACAAATAGAGAGCATTCCCAGGCAACCGAGCAAGATTAACAGAAGGCCGTGATATTCGTGACCAGCCGGGTATCACAGTGTGAATCTCGGCACGTGACGGCGGAAATTTGGTGATTAGTTAAACGGAAGATTTTTACCTTTTATGGAATTGTACCTAGGGTAGGACTCCCCTACTATATAAATGGAGTGTGATTATTCATTAGACACGTTGTAACACGCATATCAAGGCAATATACTATTATTTTCTCTATTATTCAAAGTTTTTATTCCTGTTCATCAGTGCTTGGTCATTGTGAGTCTTGAATCGAGGGAAAATATTTCATTAAGGCTGTCGTTAAGGCCGGAATCACCCTCCTCAAGTGGTTTGATAAATTTTTAACTCTTTTATCTTTTTAATCTAGCACAATTTATCATTTGTATCGAATTAATCCATGTATCCTTAAAACCACAAATAAATTTAATTGTTGATGTTTTAACTTCAATACCACACAAGAGGGGGGAGGGGTGATTGTGTGGCGTCCAATCTTTTGCGTGCACAGATTATAGAAGGACACGGTTCTTCTATGTGTTCCTTATACTATTGTTGCGGAATAATATATGCAAAAATTAAAGAACACAAGGATTTTTACGTGGAAAACACCTGCCTCAAAAAGTGAAAACACCACAACCTACTTTCCAGTAGGATTTTCCCAAAACTCTTCACTAAATCACTTAGCCAAAAACTGCATTTACAAAACACTTTTGTAAACCTAAGATTAACTCTAATCTCGTTGTGGCAACCAGCCTCTAACTGCTGTGACAACTTCAAGTTAACTCTAACTTGAATACTCTGAGTACCTATTACAATTGCCTCTAGATAAAGCTGAAAGGTATAATATGAAAACACCTACTACAATTGAACTAGAATAAAAGACAGATAATTGGACCTAATTCTTCTATCTGGTTCATGTAGCTTCAGGTTTGCATACTTGAATCACACACGAACTGCTTACAAAATGCCTTACTATTTTGCTCTCAATTCACGTTTAACTTCTTCTTTTGTGTGTCCCCGTTTAATGAGAAAATCCTACGATTTATAGAGTTAGTAAAGTAGAAAATAACTAGAGCTCTAATGCTACTCTTCCTTGGTGGAAGAGTTCTAGTTGATCTCAACCTCTAACTCTTTCCTTTATCTTGGACAGTGTTCTCTTTGATTAAGGAGTACTTCTCATTATCAATAATGCAACCATTCAGGAGATATTAATTAGACCGAGTTAAGCTTATCTCCTTAATCTGCCCGTGTCTATACACACAAGGGATGGACCTGGTTCATGCCTGAGCTTTTTTTGTCAATCTTCAAAACTAACCTTCACTTGGACCAACAAATTCCCCTTTTTTATGATGACAAACTTTGTGCTCTTCATAAGCTTAGGCCTTGTTTCAACTTAGCCCAATATCAACACAATGTTAGAATATTTTTTTTATCACTTATCATCAAGGACCAGGTTCATTATGTTATAAACATCACTGTTCAAATTGTAAAGCACAACCTTTTTTCCCCTTTTAGAAACATCGAAAAGTTGCATAAGAATCTACGATAACCAGCCTTTAAAACTTACCCATGGCCACTAGGGCTACTTCAAATGCAATCATGGGTTAATCATCATAGATCAAGCTAAGAATTTTAACCATCAAAGAAATATAAACAAACAGTTAGAGCAAAAACAGTGAATTTCATTGATGATTGATAAGATTCTACCATAAAGTATAAGAAGAAATAAAAACACTGGAAACATGAGCAAATTAAACAAAAAAAATCCTGAACTGGGTCACTGGTTGATCTACACTAGGCTAGGAGGCTTAAGGCTGGGAAGGACTAGGTGCTTGTTTTTGGCTTGGAGGAGTTTCAACATATTTTGAAGAATGCCATCATTCTTCTCTTTTTATCTTGCCAGCTCAGTTCTGAGAGCATCTCTCTCAGTCTCCACCTCTGCCAACCTCTTCTTCAGCCTCTCAATCTCAGCATCCTTATCCCCACTTTCTTCAGTAGGTCTGCGAGGGTTTCCTCTATAGATGAACCATTTTCATCTCTATTTTTCCCAAGTTGAACAAGCCCTTCAGTGGCTTTGCCAGACCCACTTCCCCCTGTTTTCTTTACACTCTCCTCTACTCCGGTAGATTTTTCTCCCAAACAACCATTGCACCTGTGTCTTTGGTTAAACTCACAGGAGTGGGTGAGGAATCAACCACTCTTTTACCCTTTTCCCTCACAGCACTTCGAACACCCTTGCTCTCTTTTTCTTTTTCTTTTTCATTTTTACCACAAATTCCTCCAGACTTTGTAGTTTCAACACATACTTTAGATCCTACTAGTACAAACCTATTCTCCAAATCTGTACCTGTTCAATTTCAGAAGAAATAATTTCTTCCCCCTCAGTAGCAGATTTGAATGATTTATCATATTTCTGGGGTTCTTCTTCCTTACCCGTTTTTAATTTTTTATTTATTTTCTTGATTTGTTCTCTCTCCGCAAAAACCTTGCGAGAAAGTATCTTTACTCTTTTCTTAGAGGTTGGGGTGGTGGAAGGGTTGATCGTGGGTGTGAAAGTCTAATCAAACTGAATTTTAGTTTTGAAAAGAATTTGGAGTGTATCTGTAGAATCTCGGTACTTCAATTTAGTTGAGACTCTTTTGAACAGAACTGGTTCACTTATAACGGATAAGTCCAAAAGGAGTTTGGAATTAAGTAGGACTGCTCATGATCCAAATATTATTATTTTAAATTATACAGAGTGTAGAAAACATACCGTGTTATCTTGATGAACCAGATTTTTCACTGATTATTCTCTCGTGTAAGTCTAAATTTGTCAAAATAGAGAAAATATCATTAGAGATTAATGAATCATTTTAACACATGGCACAAGAGTATACTATTGAAAGTATGAGCAAAAAATAATCTAATTATATACATATTTTCAGATTTTCTAACCAAAACCAACAAATTTGTTTTCTCAATTTGTTTTTCAATCTTTTTTCGTTGTGAATTCTAAACTGGTCCTATTAGGTGATCTTAATCATCCCTAATTCTAACATGTTCCTTTCAAAGTGATCTCTGCTTAGGGATTTTGTGAAGATGTCAGCTATTTGCTTGTCAGTAGTACAAAATTCCACAGTGATCAACCCTTTTTCATAGTTATCCCTCATAAAGGGATGCCTAACATCTATGTGCTTAGTTCTCTTGTGATGAACCAGGTTCTTGGTCATACTAATTGCACTAGTGTTATCACAAAAAAAAGGGATACGGCCAACATCAATTTCAAAGTTCATTAATTATTGTTTGATCCACAACAATTAAGCATAACATGAAGCAACAACAACATACTCGGCTTCAACAGTAGATAAGGCACTGAATTTTGCTTTTTGGTAGCCCAAGACATGAGTCAAGAAAGTGTGTCATACCTGAGGTGCTCTTTCTATCCACTAGAAAACCTGCATAATCAGCATCAGCATATCCCACTAGATTGAAATTACTACCTTTTGGATACCATAGACAAAGATTAGTGGTGTCTTTTAGATATCTCTAAATTCTCTTGACAACAGTCAACTGAGACTCCTTTGGATTTGTCTGAAATCTTGCACAAAGGCCTACACTGAAAACAATATCAGGTCTACTAGCAGTGAGATACAACAATGACCAATCATTCCCCTATGTTCATCTATATCCAACTTTGTAGCTGATGCAATAGGAGTGTCAATTTCTTTGGAATCTTCCATTTTAAACCTTTTAAGGATCTCTTTTACATACTTCTGCTGATGGATCATAGTTCCATTTGAATTTTGTTTAATTTGTAAGCCTAAAAAGAAATTAAGTTCACCCATCATGCTCATTTCAAATTCACTCCCCATTAGTTTAGCAAATTCTTAACTTATCAGTAGTTGCTCCAAAGATTATATCATCAACATATATCTGAACTACCAAGAGATCTTTACCTTTTTCTTTCAAGAACAAAATATTATCAATTTTACCTCTCTTGTAGTCATGCTCAAGCAAA
This sequence comes from Nicotiana otophora, assembly GCA_000715115.1. Lineage (NCBI taxonomy): Eukaryota > Viridiplantae > Streptophyta > Magnoliopsida > Solanales > Solanaceae > Nicotiana > Nicotiana otophora. Next base: position 111,200 of record AWOL01S0089106.1, on the reverse strand, counting down.
AACTTTGATAATCTTTCATACCATGCTCTTGGAACCTGCTTGAGCCCATAAAGTGCTTTGTCAAGTTTGTATACATGATCAGGACTTTCCTTGCTTTCAAACCCCAGAGGTTGCTTGACAAACACTTCTTCCTTTAGATAGCCATTGAGGAAGGCACTCTTGACATCCATATAGTGGAGAGTGAATTCCATGTAAGCAGCAAAGGCTATAAGGAGTCTTGTTGCTTCTAACCTTGCAACTGGAGCAAACGTTTCATCCTATTCTATGCCGTCCTCTTGGCTATATCCTTGAACCACCAATCTTGCCTTATTCCTTGTAACTGTTTCATCTTCATCAAGTTTGTTTCTGAAAACCCATTTTGTGCCAATTACTGATATGTCCAAGGGTCCTGGTACCAGATGCTAAACTTGACTCCTTTCAAATTGGTTGAGTTCATCTTGCATTGCATTTACCCAGTTTGTATCCTGCAAAGCCTCAGCAACATTTTTAGGTTCAATAAGAGATAAGAAAGCATCAAAAGCACAAATATTCTTTAATGAGTATCTGGTTTTGATTCCAGAGGTAGGATCAGTAATTATGTTCTCAATGGGATGAGAACTTTGATACTTGTAAGGTTTCACAACTAACTGGTTTTCCTTGATGTTCCTTCAGTGTTTTGTTGCTGTGGAACAAGTTCATGGACAAGTTCCATTGAGGTTTGGGGATCATTTCCTCTTTGTTTTGTTCCCCCTGTCATGTTGCTCTGGGTGGAAGAACCTGTTTCATCACTTGTTCTTTCTTTCAGTGCAACTTCAGTTTGGGTTGTGATTTTATTTAAGTTTCTTACCATCATAATTGCTTCATCATCATGTTCCTGTCTATCAGAAAGAATGTTAGTTTCATCAAAAATAATATGGATACTTTCTTCAACACACATAGTTCTTTTTTATAGACTTTATAAGATTTGCTATGTGAAGAATACTCCCTCATCACTTCTGGGATCAAACTTGCCTTGGGAGTCTTTACCATTGTTGTGCACAAAGCACTTGCATCAAATGCCCTAAGATGGGATATATTTGGTTTTCTCCCTTTAAATAACTCATAGGGAGTCTTCTCTACAAGAGGTCTAGTCATGCACCTATTTATGATATAACATGCAGTATTTACAGCTTCTGCTCAGAAGTTATGGGGCAGTTTACTAGAAAGAAGTATAGTCCTAGCCAAGTGTCCTATTCTTTCTTTCAATTACTCCATTTTGTTGTGGAGTCCTAGGAGCAGAAAAATTATGATTTATGCCATGCTCATCACAAAGTTCAACAAATTTAGCATTTTCAAATTCAATGCCATGATCAGACCTAATTGATGCAAGTTGATTACCTAGTTATTTATGAGTTTTTCTAACAAAAGAAGTGAACATGTCAAATGATTCATCTTTAGATGTTAAAACAGTGTCCAAGTAAACCTATAGTAATCATCAACAAGCACCATCACATATCTTTGACCACCTCTGCTTAATGTTCTCATTGGACCACAGAGATCCATATGGACCAGTTCCATCGTCCTGGTGGTGCTTACCACTTTCTTGCATTTAAAAGAGGATCTTACCTGCTTCCCCCTTGCACAAGCCTCACAAACTTTATCTTCCTTGAACTTGATGTTAGGCAGTCCTATCACCAAGTCCTTGGAGACTAATTTGTTTAGTTGACTCAGACTTGCATGTCCAAGTCTCTTGTGCTAAAGGAGGGGATCATTGTCCAATACACTTAAGCAAGTGAGTTCATTTTCTAAAAGTGTGGACAGATCTACAATATATATATATATATATATATATATATATTGTTCACTCTTTTTCCCTGCAAAACAATCTTGTCAGTGGTAAGATTAATTACAAAACATTTGGTAGAGGTGAATGCTACCAAGTTACCTCTATCACACAGTTGTGATACACTGATTAGACTGTATTTTTGGCCATCTATCAAGTAGACATTCTCAATAGAATGAGAATCAGTCTTACCTACCTTTCAAACCCCAATGATCTCACCTTTCTTCCCATTTCCAAAGGAGACATTACCTCCTTTGAGCTCCTCAAGTGAAAGGAACTGGTTCTTGCTTCCTCTCATGTGCTTTGAGCAGCCATTATCCATGTACCATATTTGACTGCTCCCCTTCACTTGGACCTGTAAAAGAAAATCAGGGGTTAGTCTTAGGAACCCAAACTAGTCTGGGTCCCTTTCTATAGGCAGAAGGATGAATCAAATTCTTTTTAGCCTAACCCGGCAGCCTATTTTTCCCTTGAACAAACTTTTTATTATTTTGACTAGCCTTTTCTTTTGCAGTGCATTTACTTTTATAGTGACCAGTCTTACCACAATGTGTGCCAATTTTGTTCTCAGTAAGTGTGAGATACTTGCTTTTGGGATCCCATTTAGGTGGCAGATTCCCAAAGCCAATTCCTCTTCTATTGCTACTGTGATATTCCTGTAGCCATAACAGTGCATCGGAGGACCTGTTCCATTTGCAAGTTCTGTCTAGTTCATGCTTGACTTTGCCTAGATCCACTCTCAAAATTGTAACCTGCTCATCCTTCTAATACAACTCATCTTTTAGTTTACCTATATTTTCTTCTAGAGTGAGTTGTGTGCAATCAACTGTCTTCTTACTTGTTCCTAATTTCAATTTTAGGTTTCAGATCTAAGTTCTAAGACATTTGATTCAAATGCATGAACCAAGTTTTTTAATGCAGTATTTTCACTTATAGTCTCACTAACCCTAAGTTCCACGTTCTTACACTTTGCTTCCAAAATCACACATTCCTTAGACAACTGTTCGTTTTCATTGTTTACGTCCTCAGATTCAACAATGAAATCTAGAAGTAATTCAGATAGCCTTTCTTTAGACAAAATTTTAATCTTGTCTTTGAGATGAATTACACTTACCTCAGATTCCTCATCAGATTCTCCAATGGCCATAAGTGCTTGTTCATCTCCATCTTCATCATTTGAGCTTTCATCTGAGCTTTCTCCCCAAGCAGCAACCATAGCCTTTGTTGATCCTTTGTTCATCTTGGGTTGAACTGTTCCTTCTTCCTGTTTCTTCGTTCAACACTTTTCTTCTTCCATTCAATTTCCCATTGAGGGCAGTTTTTGATGTGATGATCAGTCTTACCACACTTGTAGCACCCCTCATTTGCCTGTTTTTCAGTAACCCTTGGTTTGTTGTAGCCTCCACTTCTTGAAGAACCCTTTCCTCTCATTAGGTACTTCTTGAAGTCCTTTATGATCATAGCCATTTCATCTTCCTCTAGATCAGAACCTCCAGTGATTGTGAGTGCCAAACTCCTTTCCTTCTTGGGTACATCCATCTTCATGGTTTGCCTTCTAAGTTCATAAGCAGTGAGATTTCCAATTAGCTCATCCAAATTAAGAGTGGTGATGATCTTTGACTCCTGAATAGCAGTGATTTTGCTCTCCCATGAGACTGGCAGAACCCTTATCAAAATCTTCTCAACTTTGTCTTCTTCAAGAATAACCCTTCCGAGAGACTTAAGTTCATTTGTTAGTATGGTGAACCTTGTATACATCTCTTGGATGGTTTCTCCTTCCTTCATAGTGAAATTATCATATTGAGAATATAGTAACGTTCCTCTAGACCTCTTCACCTGAGGTGTTCCTTCATGAGCCACTTGCAAAGTGTCCCAAATTTTCTTAGCAGTAGTACAACTTTGAATTCTGATGTACTCATCTAGACCAATTCCACACACCAGCCATTTCTTGGCCTTGGCATTTTTCTCCCATTTTCTCAAGTCCTCAGCAGTGCAGTCAGCTCTTGTTTTTGGCACCTCTTCTCCTTCGGGATTTATCTTCATGGTAGCTGGTGGACCATCTGTGACAATTTCCCATAGCTCATAGTCTTCTCCTATGATGCGATCTCTCATCCTATTTTTCCACCAAGAGTAATACTGGCCGTTAAAGAGTGGTGGCCTAGTAGTGGATTGCCCTTCCCAGTTTCCAGATGGTGCACTCATCTTGATATTCTCCTAAGGTGTTAGCCTCTTCAAGGATAATCTTCTCTGATACCAATTGATGTTTTAACTTCAATACCACACAAGAGGGGGGAGGGGTGATTTGTGTGGCATCTAATTTTTTGCGTGCACAGATTATAGAAGGACATGGTTCTTCTATGTGTTCCTTATACTATTGTTGTGGAATAATATATGCAAAAATTAAAGAATACAAGGATTTTTACGAGAAAAACACCTGGCTCAAAAAGTGAAAATACCACGACCTACTTCCCAGTAGGATTTTCCCAAAACTCTTCACTAAATCACTGAGCCAAAAACTGTATTTACAAAATATTTTTGTAAACCTAAGATTAAATCTAATCCCGTTGTGGCAACCAACCTCTAACTGCTGCGACAACTTTAAGCTAACTCTAACTTGAATACTCTGAGTACCTATTACAATTGCCTCTAGATAAATTTGAAAGGTACAATACGTAAACATCTACTGCAATTGAACTAGAATAAAAGACAGATACTTGGAACTAATTCTTCTATCTAGTTCATGTAGCTTCAGGTTCGCACACTTGAATCACATACGAACTGCTTGCAAAATGCCTTACTATTTTGTCCTCAATTCACGTTTAACTTCTGCTTTTGTGCGTGTAATGACCCAGCCGGTCGTTTTGAGTATTACAACCCGGTTTTCCCATTTACTTCTCAAATTGTACTTTACAGGTGCGAGCTCGCAAGTGCGAGCAGGGTGCGCTGAAGCGAGGTGCGCATGTGCGGAAGATGCTTCGCAAGTGCGCAATCGCACCTGCGCCAGAAGGAGCGCAGATGCGGGCAGAGTGATGTGAGGCATTGGTCGCAGGTGCGAGGGAAAATTCCGCACCTGCGTGAGCGCAGATGCGGACGGATGCGCGCAAAAGAGGAAACTGGGCAGGCGAGGGGAGTCCGCAAATGCTATGTTTTGCTCACACAATAGAATGCGCAGGTGCGCAAATCTTGTCCGCATGTGCGGAAATCGCTGGGGCAGAACCTTAAATTCGAGGGTTTAATATTTTCACCCATTTTCGGATTTTCGAGCTCGGGTTCGGCAATTTTAGAGAGGAAACTTTCCACACAACTTAGGGTAAGTGTTATTAACTCCCTTGTGATTATATTCCATGAATTAATCTTCATTTTTGGTGAAAGATTATTGAATCTTCAAGAGAAATAGAAGAAAATTTATGTAATGTCACAAAATGAATATTTCAAGTTTGAATACCGGTTTGGAGTCGGATTTGAGCGAAATTAGTATGGTTGAACTTGTAATTGGATGGGTTGTCGTATTTTGTAAGTTTCGTCGGAATTTGAGATGTGAGCCCCATAGGTGATTTTTGGGGCGCAATTTTGGATTTTTGAAAAATATTAGTATTTTGATATGGAATTAATTCCTATAATTTTTGTGGGCTAAATCCAATTATTGTGACTAGATTCGAGCCGTTTGGAAGATGATACGCTCAGAATGGAATTTCTGGAGTATTGCTTAGCTTGCTCGACATTGGATTTTGCCTGTTCGAGGTAAGTAACTCTTATAATCTTGGAGTTGAGGTTGTGAACCCTGAATATATATTTTTTGTAAATTGTTGGGAGGTGACATACATGCTAGGTGACGGACGTATGGGCGTGCACTATAGAAATTGTGATATAATTATTTCTGTGGAATTTTATAGTTAAATAATCTTGGCATTTTCCATGTGGTTTTATGTGTTAAAGAAATTGAGCTGAAAAGCATATTAAAAATCATGTTGAAACTATGAGCTAGTATTATTGGGACCCACAGAGGTCATATTGTTGTGAATTATTTGTTTTAAATTGAAAATTCATACACAGTCATATTCATTTCATTGCATGTCATATCTCAGTCTCTGTTGTTATTTATTGATACACCATATCATCATTTTGGGCTATTTTTTATGACATTGTGAGCCCGTGAGACTGGAGAGATTGATGACTGAGTGAGGTCGAGGGCCTGATTTGTGAGGATATTTATAGGATGAGGCTGCACACCGCATCATGTTGCATATTTATAGGATCGGGCTGCACGCCTGATTGTGAGGATGAGTGTGGATCGGGGCTGCCCGCCTGCAATATACTTTATTATTTTAGCACGTGAGTTGTCCGTGCAGCACGTGAGTTGTCCGTGCAGATTATTGGGCTAAAGGAGCCCCTCCGAAGTCTGTACACACCCCTAGTGAGCGCAGGTACCTACTGAGTACGAGTGCCGAGTGCTGAGTGACTGGGAGGTATGAGTGATTGTGAGGTATTCTAGAGTGGCAAGAGTGATTGTGAGGTATGCCCGAGTGGCAAGAGTGATTGTGAGATATGCCCGAGTGGCAAGAGTGATTGTGAGGTATGCCCGAGTGGTAAGTGTGATTGTGAGGTATGCCCGAGTGGCACGAGAGACTGTGAGGTTTTCCCGCGGGGCTGTATATGAGTGATGTTCTGCCCGAGGGGCTGTTTATGATTTTATCACTGAGTTGCATCGCATTGGCATGTACACATGACATACAAGCATATAGATGTATTTTTTTCTCATGCTGTACAACATCACATCATTCATGATTTCTCACACATTTTGACAGATGAGCATAGTGATGCATTTGTTTTACACGAGTTATCCGGAAGGAAAATGAAACATACTATTTATTATTTAAAAGATTTTTGGAGAAATTTATTATTTTCAAACTATTCATATTATTGGCAACTTTGGCAAACGATTTGGATTTTCATTGATGTATTTGAAAGAAAGAACTACTATTTCTAAAATCATTATTTGGATGAGTAATTTATCCCTGAGTTACTTCTGGTATTATTTGCTTTATGCTGTTATGGATTGTTGTGGACTATTGATTTTGGACCCGACCTTGGTGGAATCTCATCAGTACTTTCAACCTACAGCTAGGTTTGTTAATTACTCAGTACTGGGGTCGGTTGTACTGATACTACACTTCTGCACATTACGTGCAGATGTTGGTTGTTGTTGTTGATGTGCTCGATAGTTGCGAGATTTGAAGATGTACCCGCGTTCCTGTTGTAGCTGCCTCTTGTTCAGGTTAGCCTTAGATTTATAAAAGCTTGTTTATGTATTATTCATACAGACTATGTATTTATTTCATTTTCGCTTTGTATACTCTATTCTTAGAAGTTCATGATTTGTACTACCAGTTCTTGGGGATTGTATAAGATTAGGATCTTTATTCACTTAAATTGCTTTAATAATTATCATTGAAATTGGTTAGTTGGTAATTGGCTTACCTATCGGGATGGGTTAGGTGCCATAACGACTAGTTGGATTTTGGGTCGTGACAAGGTGGTATCAAAGCTCTAGGTTCATAGGTTCTACAAGTCATGAGCAAGTGTCTTGTAGAGTCTTGCGGATTGGTATGATGACGTCCATACTTTCTTCGAGAGGCTACAGGACAATTAGGATATATATATATATACACTTCCCATCTTTCTTTCCTTATCGTGCGAGATTGATTCAGCTTGAGTCATAAACTCTTTGAATTCCTTCCACATATTCGTATGCGCACATGAGCGCTCAGTATCAGCTGTGCATCGCCGGCTTGTGATTCCATGAATGATGTTAGAGATGTGTATTCTGTGTTCTGGTGATTGGCCAGTCTGGAGTACTTGAGGCCAGATTTAGACCAAAGCTTAAGCTCGGTAGCTTCAGTTGTAACTCGTACAATTGGACTTATATGTCTGGTAATGACCCTACAGTGAAATTTATGGCTCGATGAGAGGTGAAATGCGATGTGATAGGTATGATGTAACCGCGGGATGTGTTAAGACGATTTGAAAATGACAAGAAGTGTTTCCTTGAAATGTAAAGGAAAGGTCATTGGGTGCTTGATTTTCGAATTGATGTGGCGTACAGTCTCCAGTATGAATGTTTTGAAGGATCTTGCACATTGTTAAATTTTGGGGTAAAACTAAATTCTCACGCCTGGTTAATGAGTTTGGACTCAGATAGACTAAGTGATTGCATAGTAATTGTGAATGCAAAATGGTATAACAAGATACCAAATTAAGGCTAAGTAGGTGGGTTATCTCCTGCAGAGTAATCTATGTAGGTGTGTTCCTTATAATATTGAGTGGAGAGTTTCTTTTCTACCAGCGGAGGGTATGTGTTGAGATTTGAATTTGAATTTGGTTGAGAAAGTTGAATAGACTGTCAAGAGAAATAAACGCATGCTTAGTGGATGATTGAGGTATTTTATGGTTGACGCTGCATGAGCTTGAGAAAAAAATTCATTGAACTCATTGTAGTATTATGGCAGTAATACGGTATGGGTGTTGTGATTTATTGAATGAAAATGATTTATGGTTTTGAGCCAAGTGGGGGAGCCTGCTGCAGACGGCTTAATTTCATGGTTATATATTAAATTTTAGTTTTGGTCTGAAGCATACTTGTGGGTTAACTATGACTTGAAAAAGTTGAGATCGAGGATGACTCGAATAAGAAAATTTCGGGTTAAGGATTATATTGGGACGCAATTTCGGATTTTTGAAAAATATTAGTATTTTGATATGGAATTAATTCCTATAATTTTTGTGGGTTGAATCAAATTATTGTGACTAGATTCGAGCCGTTTGGAAGTTGATATGCACAGAATGAAATTTCTGGAGCATTGCTTAGCTTACTTGACATTGGATTTGGCCGGTTTGATGTAAGTAACTCTTCTAATCTTGGAGTTGAGGGTATAAACCATGAATATATATTTTTGTGAATTGTTGGGAGGTGACGCACATGCTAGGTGACGGGCGTGTGGGTGTGCACTATAGAAATTGTGATATAATTATTTCTGTAGAATTTTATAGTTAAATAATCTTGGCATTTTCCATGCGATTTTATGTGTTAAAGAAATTGAGCTGAAAAACATATTAAAAATTATGTTGAGGCTATGAGCCAGTATTATTGGGTCCCATAGAGGACATATACCCGAGTGGCAAGAGTGATTGTGAGGTATGCCTGAGTGGCAAGAGTGATGGTGAGGTATGCCCGAGTGGCACAAATGAATGTGAGGTTTGCCCAAGGGGTTGTATATGAGTGATGTTCTGCCCGAGGGGTTCTTTATGATTTTATCACTGAGTTGCATCGCATTGGCATGTACACATAACATACAGTTCTCATGTTGTACAACATCACATCATTCATGATTTCTCACATATTTTGACAGATGGGCATAGTGATGCATTTGCTTTACACGAGTTATCCAGAAGGAAAATGAAATATATTATTTATTATTGAAAAGATTTTTGGAGAAATTTATTGTTTTTAAACTATTCATATTATTGGCAACTTCGGCAAACGATTTGGGTTTTCATTGATGTATTTGAAAGAAAGAACTACTATTTTTGAAATCATTATTCGGATGAGTACTTTATCCCTGAGTTACTTCTGGTATTATTTACTTTATGTTGTTATGGATTGTTGTGGACTATTGGTTTTGGACCCGACCTTGGTGGAAGATCGTCAGTACTTTCAACCTATGACTAGGTTTGTTACTTACTCAGTACTGGGGTCGGTTGTACTGATACTACACTTCTGCACATTGCGTGCAAATGTTGGCTGTTGTTGTTGCTGTGCTCGATAGTTGCGGGATTTGAAGATGTACATGCGTTCCTGTTGTAGCTGCCTCTTATTCATGGTAGCCTTAGATTTATAAAAGCTCTGTTTATGTATTATTCAAACAGACTATGTATTTATTTCATTTCCGCTTTGTATACTCTATTCTTAGAAGTTCATGATTTGTACTACCAATTCTTGGGGATTGTATAAGATCAGGATCTTTATTCACTTAAATTGCTTTAATAATTATCATTAAAATTGGTTAGTTGTTAATTGGCTTACCTATCGGGATGGGTTAGGTGCCATCACGACTAGTTGGATTTTGGGTCGTGACAGTACATCCCCGTTTAATGAGAACATCCTGCGATTTATAGAGTTAGTAGAGTAGAAAATAACTAGAGTTCTAATGCTACTCTTCCTTGATGGAAGAGTTATAATTGATCTCAACCTCTAACTCTTTCCTTTATCTTGGATAGTGTTCTCTTTGATTAAGGAGTTCTTCTCCTTATTAATTATGCAACCATTTTCGATCAGGAGATATTAATTAGACCGAGTTAAGCTTATCTTCTTCACGTGCATCTCACATGCTCGAATCTACCCGTGTCTATGCACACAAGGGATAGACCTGATTCATGCCTGAGCTTTCTTTGTCAATCTTCAAAACTAACCTTCACTTGGGCCAACAATTGTTATCCGTTTTTTAGGGTATATATATATATATATATATATATATATATATATACGGGGGTTAGACCAAGCCTAGTCGCACTCAGCGTCCAACTCATATGATTATTATAGGTTACAAAGATTGAATAATCAATTTTAGACGTTTTCCAAAAATAACAAGCTATAGTTATCATCAATTGAAATTAACATTGTTAGTGCGAATATTTCTGTATGTTAATTTTCTTTTCTACACCATGAAAGGAAAAAATTATGTCTTTTTGCAATGTATTTAATTGTCAATTCATTTAAATGTAAGATAGACTATTTACTACTCCTTCCGTTTCAATTTAGATGAGATAGTTTAACTCGGCATGAAGTTTAAGAGAAAAAAACTTTTGAAACATGTGATCTTAAAAGCTTAAGGGGTAAAAGCTTTGTGAGGTCATGACATTTGTGTGGTTATAAAAGCTTCTCATTAAAGGTAAAATGGAGAGTTTAAAGTTGAATTATTTCCAAATTAAAAAATATGTCATTTATTTTGGAACACACTAAAAAGGAAAGTACCTCGTCTAATTTGAAACAGATGGAGTATTAGAAATTACCAAATTTGCAAGGATCTTCCAACGGAGAATAATCTGTCGGAAGACCGACAAATATTTCCGACGAAACAATGGTCATTGAAGTGAACTATTAAGCAGACATCGGAATATCCGTCATTTTCGTCATATCGTTGGTTGAAAATTTAATTCCCAACAACGAAAAGGAAAATAGGAAAATGAAATTAGGAGGACAATAAGGTTGAAACTTTGACACAACAGAGGCGAACTCAGAATTTTAACGCGATGGGTATAGTATTTTGCTCAACCAATGTCCTCTAAAGACTTTTAGTCTTTCAGGTGCTAGAAAATTTTAGTTAACCATTTTCAAGGTATATAAATATACATATACAAGATTTCTATCAGAGTTTATGGTATTCGATGGCCACGTAATATTATATATACGTCCGCCTGTACTATTTACATAGTCGAAAATTCAAAGACGAAACAACTATATATGTCCCCACATCATAAAGTAGTACTCAAAATCTTCAATTCTACATAGAAAATGGAACCTAAAGTAAACTCAAACATGAAGAAGTTTCTTCTAGTTATGAACTGTATATTTCTAGCTATAGGAAATTGTGGTGGCCCTTTAATATCCCGCCTTTACTTCATCAAAGGAGGCAAAAGAATTTGGCTATCAAGTTGGCAACAAACTAGTGCTTGGCCAATTATTCTCATCCCTTTAGCCATCTCCTACTTCAATCGTTGCAAATCCCAAGGTAAAATATCAACGACAGTTCAGAATAACAATAACAACGATAACAACAATAATACAAAGTTAATTTTGATGACTCCTCGGATTTTTATAGCTGCCGTCGGGATGGGAATCCTAAGCGGAATCGACAACTATCTCTCCGCTTATGGTGTGGCGAAATTACCCGTCTCCACATCAGCACTTCTCATTGCCTCTCAACTTGCTTTCACGGCCGGCTTTGCTTTCCTTCTTGTGAAACAAAAGTTCTCTTCATACTCTATTAATTCCATTTATCTTCTGACACTTGGCGCGGTTGTATTGGCTCTCCACTCGAAAAGTGACAGGCCGAAAGGGGAGTCGAAAAAGGAGTATATTTTAGGGTTTGTCTTGACACTTGGAGCTGCAGCTTTGTATGGACTTATTTTGCCTTTGTTTGAGTTGTTGTACAAAAAGGCAAAGCAAACAATCACTTACACTCTTGTGTTGGAGATTCAGGCTGTGTATTGCTTTTTTGCTACTGTGGTTTGCACAATTGGGATGATAATAAACAAGGACTTTCAGGTAATTTCTCTTTTCCTCAATCTGTTACCTGAATGCTCTCCATTTTACCTTCTGTCCACTTGTTGAGCTCTATATATTTTGCATACGTGTCATGTAACTTCAACCTAATTATTTATCATGATAATTAAGCTGTCCCAAAAATCAAATCAATCCGGATATGTTTTATCATTTTAGTTTGTTGTGGTTAATTCTTTCTATTATGTTTAGAATATTTTTGATTGATTTAGTCCTTGAAATCAATATTGGCAACTAAAAGGGGTATAAGTTCTGGTTATAGATCAACCCCTTAATTATTTCTCTATCATACATATAAATACACTCAAGATAGGTGTAAGGTTACCGTCTACGTACACACTAACCTTCTCAAACCCTATTTATAGAATTATACTGAATATGTCGTTACACACAGACACAAACAAATGCGCAAATATACACATAGTAGCATAAATTTAGGTTTGTAAACAGTTGTTCAGATTGGTATATGTATGTAATGTCGAGATAATATAAATTTAAAATATAGTTTTTCTAAAAGATTACACTTTTAGATTAATTAGTCACACAACTTCAGTATGGTATTATAGCAGTCAAGAGTAATTCAAATGTCATCTAAAAAAGCAAAAGATATTTCCACATCACGTAAGAGACTTGTTGAGATATAATATAATTAAGTAATTAAAATTTTAATCTCTCTAACAATTTAAATTTTTTAAATGAGACTGTTTCTACTCACAAACGTACGCATGCACGGACACATAGTAGCCTAAATTTAGGTAATTTTGTAACTAAATGTTACGTTCAGATTAATTTATCTGTATAATTTGGTTAGGAAAAGCTGATCCTCACTCCCACATAAATACACAGAAAAACTAAACTCACATGCATAATTAATTAGACACACTGCCTAAATTTAGGTAATTTTGTATCTAAATGTTCATATTACTGTCTGCATAAGATGGTAAGGGACAAAGATCTAATACGGGATAAAGCTCTGTTACTTTTTTGAAAATTTTGCTTTTATTTCGTTTAAATTTCGATCAAAATAAATCCATTTTATTTTTTCTCAGTAATTATGGTGTACAAGGGCCTCGCCTTGGTTCTCAGGTCTCCAGACATAAATGTTTATAGTTGCAAATTCGAATTACTTTGTCAGAACAATACCTCGGCGTATTATATATATAATGTATGTCAATAATTGTGCATTTATGTGTTTCCATTTTTGGACTGGCGAATGAGAAATATTTTTGAGAAATATATATATATATATATATATATATATATATATATATATATATATATATATATATATATATATATATATATATATATTGTTCTAATATAATGAAGTTGTTGGATGTTAAAGATTGATAATGATGTCTAAGTGTTAGTTGGAGGAAGTAACGTGAAATTAAAAGTTAAGATAATCAAAAAGAGAATGATTTATATTCATAAATAAAATGATAAAGGTCATTTCCCCCCTCTTGACTTTGATAAACAAATACAAAAATGAATTTCTCATTATAAAAAACTAATTTTACTTTTATCGTACCAAACACATATAGTACAGTGAGATTATTTTCTACGGTCGATAATAAGTGACATTTTGGTCTTTGACACTTCCTTTAAGAAAATATAAATTCCTAGAGAAAAATAAGTATTTTGACTAAATTACTCTTAATTAAAATTTGCATACTATTAACTTTGACACGTTAAAATACGTAAATAAGGAGAAATTTTGAAAAAACAAGGTCAAACAATTACATATTATGGACAGGAGAAAGTACTAATTTTTGGTTTGTGTCTAGCTTTTCGTTTGAAAAGATCATTTATGTTTGACCTATAGTAGATATTTCATTTATTGGCATCATCCAACTATCCATTTGGCGATTTCAAGGTGAAAATGTCCTTTCAAAGAATATTCTTAAGAAATAATAAGGAAAGAATATTTATAGATCATAACACCACGCTTGAATATATTTGTGAGCTTTTGTTTCAACTTTTGATTTTTTATTCGATGTTGGATATTTGCATTGGGGCGAAGTTTCACATTAAGAGTAAATTAAAGTACTCCTTAATAAAAGCATTAAGACTCGAACCAGAAAATGTAAGACAAAATCGGTTAGTTAGTTAGACATGCCAATATATATTATTATAAGGGTATTCCCTAATAATTACTTAAACTTGCAGGTAATTTCAAGGGAGGCGAAAGCATTTGAACTTGGAGAAGGCAAATATTATATAGTGATAGTATGGTCTGCAATTATTTGGCAATGCTTCTTCTTAGGCGCCATTGGAGTTGTCTATTTTTCTTCGTCTCTGGTTTCTGCCATTTTAATTACTGTTTTACTTCCTGTCACTGAAGTTTTAGCTGTCATTTTTTACGGTGAAAAATTCACAGCAGAAAAAGGTGTTTCTCTTGCACTTTCTATATGGGGCTTCATTTCCTACTTCTATGGTGATATAAAAGCCAGCAAGAAAACAGAAAATCAATCTACTGATGATTGAATAAACTTCTACTCCTTGAATGAAAAGAATCATTATTGCCAAGACCAGTACTTATGAATATTGAAATTTCTTTGTACTTAATTAGTGAAGGAGGATTTAAACTATATGTATATATTTATACTGATGGTGAAAACAAATTCCACTATCAGTAAATTTTAAATTGTGATATCAAGTTGCATATCATCTTTACCATATCAAGTCATGAATATCACATCAGTTCGATATTAAAATATATATAAGTTAATTTGCACTCAGGTTAATTTGGATCAAAGCATGAAGATCAGCTGCATGCAAAATCAACAGGGAAAGCTTTGAGTTTTTGCATTAGCAAAGACGGTAAAGGACAAAGTTTATAATCAGTTTGATCGAATTGTATAAATATCTTTTCCACGCCAATGCATATTACTTAAACTTAAGGACGATAAAAAATAGACTAAGGTCTGCCTTACCCTGACAACAATATATAGGTTTCAGTCTCACCACCGAAGTATGAAAATCAGAATGACAAGAGAAACACCCTTTTTCCTTTGAACTTAATTTTAATTTGTAGACTGATAATATAAAAAAATTACACTATCAGTCATTCAAAAATTATTAGACCGTGTCCTTCCCATCGGATAAGGAATAGGTTTTAGTTATTCTTAACTTGTATCCTAGTGTAACTGTATCTCTCAATCCTTATCAAATTGTATAGCCTTCTTGTATATATTTGCATCCAAATATTCTGTATAAAATAAGAGGGAAAAACAATAACAAAACCAGTGCTTCAACTAGAGCCATGGCGATCTCTTCTTCCGCCACGAGTACTTCTTCCGCCGCTACCCAGTCTACCTCTCTTTTCTCTTCAACTATTAATCCTGATTATGCAGTATGGATCCAGCAAGATCAATTAATCTTGAATCTACTCATATCCTCCCTATCAGAAGAGACCCTTCCCATTGCCATCAGACTAAACACTTCGAAAGTAGTTTGGGATGAGCTTGAGGCTGCGCTGTCTTCTCCCTCCAACACTCGAATTTCGAGCCTTCATATGCAGCTTCAAAACTTGAAGCAAGATGATCTAACTGTCACACAATATCTACACAAGGCAAAACTGATTTCGGATGAGTTGACCGCTGCTGGACGCCCCTTATGTCTCGCCGACCAGAACATCTACATATTCAAAGGATTGCGTTCAGAATTTAAAGATATTATCACTACCTTATCGGCACGACCTCAACTAGTTACTTTTGCCGAATTGCATAGTCTTCTTCTGAATCATGAGTTCATCAATGGCTCGTCACTTTCCAACCTCTCAGTTTCTACTCTGCAGCAACCAGACTCAATCCAACATCCTTCAGCAAACTTGGCCCACAAAAATGCACAACCTGATTGTTTAAACAACAACAATACTAACAGAGGTTGTGGAAGGTCCAATCGAGGTCGTGGTGGCAGAGGTGGTCGCTTTAATTCCAGAAATATTCCACCTATAGTCAACCTTGGCAGTCCACCAACCAGCGACAAAAGTGCCAAATTTGCAATGGCCATAACCACAATGCTCCAAATTGCTTTCAACGTTACAGCCAAGCGACTAATCCAGCGGCTTATCTATCGCATTCTACTCCAAACGCACCTTCTCAGCAGTGATTCCCTGACACCGGGGCGACGCACCACATCACTCCTGATCTCACCACATTTCACCAGATTGAGGATTATAAAGGACTAGATCAAGTTCATGTTGGTAATGGTAATAGTGTCCCTATTCATCACACTGGTAATGACATTCTTCCCTCCCCCTTTCGACTCTTTCGTCTAAATAATATTCTTCATGTTCCCGCTATCACTAAACGTTTAAATAAACGTTTACTCTTTGTCCAACGTTTTGCTCGTTATAATAATGTTTTCTTTGAATTTCATCCCTACCATTTTGTTGTGAAGTATTAGGCTTCCAAGACATCACTTCTTTCAGGCAAGAGTGATGGGGGACTCTATACTCTCCAGTCATCTTCTACTTCCAAGTCTACTTCACCCTCGGCTCTTTACTCTATCAAGGCATCTCCATCTTGTTGGCACCTTCGACTAGTACATCCTCATGAACGAATTCTTCATCAAGTTATTAGGACGCATAAATTGCCTTGTACTAGTTCTATTTTGTAGTGCTTGTCAACTCGGCAAGTCGCACAAATTGTCTTTACCTTTGAGCATCAATAAAAGTTCTTCCATTTTACAATTGTTATATGTCGGTGTCTGGGGTCCGGCACCCACTCTTTCATCTCAAGGACACAAATATTTTCTAGTATTTGTTGATGATTACACGAGCTATTCTTGGGAGTATCCTCTTTCTCGCAAATCTGATGTGTTGCCAATATTTAATCAATTTCGTACCCTTGTTGAAAGACAATGTAATACCAAAATTAAAGCAATCCAATCCGATTGGGGCGGGGAATTTTGATCCTTATCACCTGTGCTTGGTCAACTTGGCATTTCTCATCGAGTATCTTTCCCTCATACTCATGAGCAACAAGGCAAAGTTGAACGAAAACATCGCCATGTGGTTGAAACCGGCCTTAGCCTTCTTGCCCACAGTTCAATTCCCTTTCACTATTAGCAATACGCACTTGAGTCCGATGTTTTTCTCATTAATCACCTTCCCTCAGTTACAACTCATGGTCTCTCTCCATATGAACTAGTCCATCATTCCAAACCTGACTATTCTTTTCTTAAGGTTTTCGGTTGCTTATGTTTTCCCTACCCCGACCTTACAATAAACACCAGTTTGATTTTCGAAGCAAACCTTGTGTGTTTCTTGGCTACAGCCTAACTCACCTCGGGTATCGCTGTTTAGATTAATCCATTGGACGAGTCTATGTTGCCCGACATGTTTGCTTTGATGAACACACCTTTCCATTCGCCAAACCATCAATCCTTGGCCATGCACCTAATCAGTCTCCGTCTACCGCGCCTTGGGCTTCCCTTCCAGTTTTCGTGTCTCCATCAAGAGTGGTTCACCAATCCTCTCCCGTTGGAGTTCTTCCTCCGGTGTTGCCTAATCCCGCTCAATCACCTCCACCTTCACTAGTTCACCCTACCATTAATTCAGGAGACTCTTCTCCCCCTCCTTAAATCCCGGTCACACTCCCAGCCCATCCCCCATATTTAGTCCCACATCTTCTTCACATTCTCCCACTCCACAACCAACTTCCCTCCAAGGTGTTCCCAACACCTTATCCCCCGGATTACCTCTTGTTGTCGACTTAAGTAGCTATGATATGTTCCCAGATTCTTTCCTAGCTTCACTGCCCCCTCCAACCTGTACCAATAGACTCAAAGCCATTCCTCAACACTCACATCATATGGTACTTAGGAACATGCCCCCGTCTTCTAATTTGGCCACTACCTCAGATTCATTACCCCCTCCCGCATACGATCCATCCAGTTTCACTGAAGCTTCCAAACATTAAGAATGGCGGGCTACTATGGCATCTGAAATGGATGCATTACTACGGAATGATACTTGGTCATTGGTTCCTTATGATCCTTCAATGAATGTTCTTGGGTGCAAATGGATATTTCGCGTCAAAAGAAATTCTTCTAGTGTCATAGTGCGCTATAAGACTCGCTTAGTTGCGAAGGGATTTCACCAACTTGAGGGGCATGACTACTATGAAATGTCCAGCCCTGCTGTTAAGCCGGCTACTATTCACATTGTTCTTACCTTGGCAACATCTTACAATTGGGTTTTGCGTCAATTAGATGTGCAAAATGCCTTTCTCCATGGTGAGCTGCAAGAACAAGTCTTTATGTCACAACCTTCTGGATTCATACATCCTCAGTATCTGAATCATATCTGTAAAATTAAGAAATCCCTCTACGGTCTCAAACAGGTGCCGCGAGCATGGTACATGCGTCTCCTTAAGTTCCTTCTCTCTGTTGGGTTCACTACTTCAAAATCAGATACATCCTTGTTTAGTTTTCGAGCTCATAGTGTAGTGGCTAATATTTTGGTCTATGTAGATGATATTATTGTCACTGGAAACAATTCATCCTTTCTGGAAAGCATGATCTCAAAACTTGGTGCAGAATTTTAAATTCGTGACCTTGGTCCCTTAAGTTTTTTCCTTGGAATTCAAGTCTCTCAAGGATCTTCCGGTATCACCCTCTCTCAGGAGCAGTACTTTACTTCTCTTCTCAAAAATGCTAAAATGCAAAGATGTAAACCACTTTCCATACCTATGGCAGTGAACTCGAAGCTCCACGCTGGTGAACAGTATGTGATGACCCAAAAATATCATCTTTAAATTTAATAAGTAATTCTATGTTTTAAGACCTCGAAAAGCACCATTTATAATTTTTCGACTTACGTGCACAGTCCGTACATTTTTCTGGAAAATTTTTATGTGCAAAATGGATTAAAATGGGAAATCGGGCTTTAAAACTCAACTAAGTTGACTTTGGTCAACATTTTGAGTAAACAGGACCGGATCAGTGTTTTGAAAATTCCGATAGGTCTGTATCATGATTTGGGACTTGGTAGTATGCCCGAAATCAAATTCTGAGGTCCCTAGCCCGAGTTATGGAATTTTGATAAAAAATTAAATGCTTGAAAGCTTAATGATTTCTAAGAAATTACTGATATTGAATTTATTGACCTCGGGTCTGTATTTTGGTTTCGAAGCCTGGTATAGGTCCACTATAATATTTATGACTTGTCTGCTGAATTTGGTGAGAATCGGAGTTGATTTGACGAGATTCGGACGTCTAGTGTAAAAATATAAGTTTTAAAATTTTCTTGAAAATTTCCTTTGATTTGGTGTCCGATTCGTAGTTCTAGGTGTTATTTTGGCGATTCGATCGCGCGAGCAAGTTCGTATAATATTTTAAAACTTGTGTGCATGTTTGGTTTGGAGACTCGAGGGATCGGATGAGTTTCGGATAGGCTACGGGATGATTTCGGACTTAGGAAATCTGGTTTTCTGCAGACTTCAGGCTTTTGGTGTGCTCTTCTTCGCGTTCGCGAAGGTACTCTCGCGAACGCGAAGAGCAAATTGGGCTGGCACATTTTTTGCTTCGCATTCGCGACATAGTGACCGCGTTCGCGAAGGCTTGAGGTTCAAAGCTTCGCCATCGCGATAGAAGCCTCGCGTTCACGAAGGGAAAGAGACTGGCGAGGAAAAATTAGCCTTCGCGTTCGCGAAGGGCATCTCGCGTTCGCGAAGGGCATCTCGCGTTCGCGAAGGCCAAGCCAGGCATGCATTGCGTTCACGAGGTAGCCCTCGCGTTCGCGAAGAGTAAAATTTGACAGCACATAATTATGCTTCGCGAACGCGAGGCGCTGACCGCGTTCGCGGAGGGTAAAAATCCGAGAAACAGAACTTAAGTTCTGGAAATGGAGTTTTGACCCATTTTTGAGCTCGGGTAAGGCGATATTTGGGAGATTTTCACGGAAAAATATTAGGGTAAGTGTTCCTTATCCTATATTGATTATATTTCATGATTTCATACTCATTTATATCATGAATCCGTGAATTTATGGAAGAAAAATCAGATTTTTATAAAATCTTCCAAAAACGAAAAATTAAGATTTGAAGGTCCATTTGATATCGGAATTGAATGTGTCTGCGACAGACTTGATTAAAATGAATATGTTGTAGGAGTAGGTTGCATGCCGCAACATAACTGAATGTGGATATATTGTGAGAGCGGGTTGCACGCTGCAACAGAAATAATAAAAATGATAAGTGGTTATGACTANAATTGGTTATGACTGCTGAGTTGCCTTCAATTATTATAAATGAATTACCTGATTTATTCATATTATTGTTGTTGTTACTAATATTGCGTACAGGTTAATGTAAGTGAATCGCCTTAGCCTCGTCACTATTTCGTCGAGGTTAGGCTCAACACTTACCAGTATATGGGGTCGGTTGTACTGATACTATACTCTGCACTTCTTGTGTAGATTTTGGTGTTGGTCCCAGCGGCGTACCATAGACTTGCTCGGATTTCAGCTATCAGAGGAGACTTGAGGTATAACTGCATGACGTTCGCAGTTCTGAAGTCCCCGTCTATTGTACCTTAGCTGTCTGTTTATTTCCAGATAGCTTTATTTTATTCAGACCTTTATTTATATTTATTCTAGAAGCCTGTGCACTTGTGAAACCAATTCTGGGATGGTATTTAGACCGTTATTATTATGGATTATTTCAAAATTTCTTCCGCATTTGCTTCCTTGTTATTAATAAATTTAAAAATTATTTTATAAATGGATAATGTTATTTTAGCGTTGGCTTGCCTAGTAAGTGAAATGTTAGGCGCCATCACGGTCCGGAGGTAGAAATTTCGGGTCGTGACACAGTCCCCTGTTCCATGATGCCACTTTGTATCGGAAAATTCTTGGAATATGTCACACTCACTCGTCATGACATTGCCTTTATCGTCAACAAAGCTTGCCAATTTATGCATATTCTCACAGTCAATCAATGGGCTGCATTTAAGCATATTCTACGCTATTTAAAGAACACTCTAACATTTCTATTTTCACATTCCGCGCTCCTCCACATTGTTTCTTCAGGCTTTGACTGACTCGGATTAGGCAGGTCCCTAGATGATCATAAGTCGACTGGAGGATATTCCATCTTCCTTGGTGATGCTCTTGTCTCGTGGTCTTCGAAGAAACAACGTATTGTGGCTCGATCCTCCATTGAGTCAGAATACAAGGCACTCGCTGATGCTGCAGCCGAGCTAACTTGGATTCAGTCTATCCTTGATGAGCTTGGGGTGCACCTCCCCAAAGCTCCTATCTTGTGGTGTGATAACATTGGTGCAGCCTACCTCTCCATTAATCCAGTCTTTCATGCTCGCACAAAGCATGTCGAGATAGATTTTCATTTTGTTCGGCATAGGGTCGCTAAGAAGGATCTCCTGGTACAATTCTTGTCGTCTAAAGATCAATTGGCTGATGTCTTGACAAAGCCACTTTCAGCTGTGCGCTTTGAGTTTCTACGTTCCAAACTGAACGTATCTTCGCCTCCTTCAGTTTGCAAGGAGAGTATTAGACAGTGTCCTTCCCAGTCAGATAAGGAATAGGTTTTAGCTATTCTTAACTTGTTTCCTAGTGTAAGTGTATCTCTCAATCCTTATCAAATTGTATAGCCTTCTTGTATATGTTTGCATCCAAAGATTCTGTATGAAATAAGAGGGAAAAACAATAACAAAATCAGTGCTTCAACTTCTCTATTTCTGGTACTTTTACAAAAATAAATGCAGGTAATTGTATATACTAAAATGGAAATTTAAAAATACGTTAATTGACATGTTATAACCCATTAAATTACAATATAACTTAAATCCAAAAATAAATTATACACTAAAAATATTGTTAAAGGAAGTAGAATAGTTATTCCTAACTTATTATAGGTATGAGGTGTCGTTATCATCGTCGTTGTAATAGAATAGTTGTAGTGCCAATTAAATAGACGAAGCACTACAATTAGTAACTCAAAAAAACTTTCGGCATCTACTTCATTAACAAGAAATTCAATTTTACTTTGTACATTTCGTGATACTCTTCCATTTTCCTTAAATACTTAATTTTATTATCTCGAAAGTGAGAAGATAAATTGTACGTTTTTTCTTTTTTTTCAATAAGTTTCTTGGCAGTTTCTTAATTCAGCTTTATAACGTAGTATATCAACTTTTTACCACAAAGCAAAAAAGGAACAACCAATGCCAAATAAATGTAGACAACTTGAAGATCGTAAACACGAATCAAGTTATCTAAATGTAGACGAAAGAATTGAATGATAAAGAAAATGACCAATCTTGAGGTCATTTTGTATAATCACTACTAAAAAATTAAGAATTAGCGACGGATAAATTATGTAGCTAAACAGTAAAATTCTTCGTTATTCCTACTTAGCGACAAATTAACGATATATTATCAAAACAATTCTGTTAACTACGAGCAACATACAGACTAGCGACGAAGTTCGTAGCTAATTCCAATATTTTTAGTAGTGAATTGGCACGCCACTAGTGCAAAAACTAGTAAAGTATCACAATCTGGATCAGTCTCTAACACGTACAAGTAATGGCCTTTTAATTTGCCTTTTTAAATCAACTTAATCAAAGTAATTAGAGAAAGAAACCCATTATAGAGAGCTAGTTAGGCCGCAAAACGTAATTACCAATTTAGGCAGTCTTGTCGTTGCATATATATGCAGCAAAGTAACTATCGAAGCCTGTTAGGACGGCATTATTGGCAATCAAAACCTGTGGTGAGATAAAAACGAGAGGTTAGTTTGCTATTATTGTGATTGGCATTATTATTATTATTATTATTATCGAAAACTGTTGAATTAAGACGACATTAGTGAGACATAATGGGAGGAGCGGACATGATTGGCCAGCAGCTACCAATTTCTAATCAAGGGGTAAAATTAAATCAAAGTTAGATTGCACGTGAGTATGTTGAGTTGCATAACTATTCTAGATAAATTGTGTAAGAGCTTTTAAAAAAAATTATAAGTACAGAGCGTTCTCTATTCATTTTTTTAAAAGGTTTTTGTGTTCGAGCACCGTGCTTTTACATGATATCAGAGTAACCTTTGAAAAGCTTGTTTCTCACCTTAGAACAACGATGACAGTCCAATAAAATCTCACAAGTGGGATCTAAGGAGGATAGTGCGTATGTCATACTTTACCCCTACCCCAAAGGAATAAAGAACTTGTTTCTGAAAGACTTGTTTTTCACCTTAGTAGGTCCATATTTAAATCCACGTGCGTACGCTAAAGTGGGATCAAACGATGTTGGAAAATGTTGAATTTTTTATATATATATAAAATTTCCAGCAGAATAGAACTTTTGCATAATTATTTCAGTGATTCATATAAATACTGAAGTACTTTCTTAAATGCAAGTGTTCCAACTTTGTTTTCTTCTTTGAACGAGGTAAATCATATATGCTTGATGTTTTTTTTTTGTAACTATCAACTTTCATTAATTATCAAGTAGAATATTTACAAATCCATCTAGACTTTATATTCAATCTACTGTTCATATGACAAACACATCCACGGTAATAGAAACTATCCTAAACACCTTAATTAGGAATTCTGAAATTCTGTAGAGTCATCTTAAGATTATCAGCAACGCGAACATGACAGGTATAGGCTATTTCTCTAGCTATAGCATCACTTGTTTTCCCTTTCTGCATAAAAACTTTGTTGTTTTGTTCAATCCATATTGCATATATGAACTCTGTATATACCAGTATTTTTGCTTGCTTTATCTTTCCTCTTGGTTCTCTGTTCTATCCATCTTTGCATTTGCCCCCATAACATCATTGATGGCCAATCAGTTTGTATCCATGCCATTAATTTGCTCCACAATCTGTCTGCTAATTTCACATTCAGCAAATGGGGTATGGGCATATTTGTTAACTGCTTCCCTTTTATATAGTACTCATGTGTCCATTTGATCCAAAGAGTATCTTTCTTACTATGTAATTTCCAACAAATTTTAGCAATATCTGCTTTGTTCCAGATTTTCAAATTTGTGAGGTTAAGACCTCCAGCTGAGTTTGGCACATACATTTTACTCCAAGAAACCAATGCTTTTCTAGTTATTTTATTTGCTCCTAACCAAATATAGCTTCTGCAGTAAGCTTCTATGGCCTTCATCACTTTGGCAGATATTATGAACAGATGAGCCCAGTAAGATTGAACTCCAAACAGAACTGATTTCACCAACTGGACTCAACCAATATATGCTTGATGTTTAATACTTAAGAAGTATCACTATGCACCACCAGTGTCGTTAGTTTCCGTATCTTTTTTTCATGTTCTTATAAAGAGGTGGGTGGGACTCAAAAACTAAAAGAGGGTTTTAAGAAGGAAATTGTATAAGTAAACTCTACATACTTGTATAAGTCAAAATTCGTCTTCAGAATATTTAGCGTAATGTGGCATTAAAGAAAGTTATCGGTCGAGCTTGTCCAAGACGCTGCAAGGTCAATGGCCGAGGTGCCGACATGAGCCGTGGTCAAGATATCGACGGTTATCGTAATCAAGATGTCAGCAAGGGTCGAGATCGAGATTAACTACTGATGATAAGACTTGTAACGGCTAATTTGTCAAGATAGGGTATTAAAAGGGAATATTCTAGTGAATATTTCCCACATTTGTACTATTAGGGTTTCCTAGAAAAAAGGTCCCATATATATAGAAAGAGGGGACAATGATAGGGGCATGTAATATTGATTCTGATAAGAACACTTTTGAGAAGAGGACTTTTCCTCTGGCAAAAACATAAATATTACATTTTTACGAAGATTCTTGTTCATATTGTTCCCCACTTTCCATCAGATCTGAGGACCGTTCATGTGAATCTTGGATCTATTTGCCATTCATCGTTGTCAGGCCAAATATTCGTCCAACTCATCCATTATTGGGTGAATCATTCTCTCTATTTACTTAAATGTCATTTATTGACATTTATTGTAGGCTATATCTCCCTTAATGTTCCTGCTTTAAGAGAATTCAATATTTATTGTCACCAACCACATACGGAATCTGTCTCATCTAATATACATCTTTGTGCTTAACATCTAGAGTTATTATTCTTAACTAGATCTAACCCCTCATTATATAAATTTAATATTTTAGCCAGAAATTATATTTTTTGGTCAAACTATTTGGCGCCATCTGTGGGGATTTTCTAGCTAAGTTTTTTAGTTTCTTCTAGATCTACAACCAACACTGATTACTGACGCAAAAAAAAAAAAAAAAAAACCCAAAAGAAAATTTTCCTTCTCTCTGCATGCATAGATCTAATATGGTAGGTAACAGAGAAGAAAGAATGAAAATAATGAGTGACCTCCCAACCAACCTTATAGACGTCATCCACAAAAGCTCTGAAGCAATGGACGAGGGCACAATGCCCAATGCCTCCCCTAGACGAGGTGGATCGCCTCTCCC
>AWOL01S0089106.1:0-81257 GCA_000715115.1 Nicotiana otophora | reverse complement strand
GACTTTCAAAATGCCGCCTTACCTGAAAATATACGACGGCACGACCGACCCCGAGGATCATGTGACTCACTACGTCACCGCTGTGAAAGGCAATGACCTCGCCAAAGAACAAATATCCTCCATTCTGCTGAAGAAATTTGGCGAGACCCTCACGGGAGGGGCACTAGCCTGGTACTCGCAACTACCAGCTCGTTCCATCGAAACTTTCGAAGAAATGGCCGATAAGTTCGTGATGGCCCATGCCAAGGCCAAGAAGGCCTAGGCGAGAGTGAATGATATCTTTGCTCTCAAACAGTCCCCGAGAGAACGACTGAGGGACTTCCTGACGTTCACACTAACAGGATTTAACAATGCAGTTGAACGAACATCTGGCGAGATCACACTCCCCGTCCTGGAGGGTGGCGTCACTCTGGAGATTACATTCCACATCATGGACCAGGACACGGCATACAACGCCATAATAGGGCGACCCTGGATACACACCATGAGGGTCATACCCTCCATCTTGTACCAAGTCATCAAATTCCCAACTCCATGGGGCATATTCAGCATAAGCGGGGAATAACGCACATTCCACGACTGCTACCGCATCGCCCTAGACTGTACGGCCGCCCAGCAAATGAGAGACAAAGAGAAGGAAGCATAGCAATCAACAGGGTCGAGGTAGGTAGTCGACGACATTGAGGACGTCATCAGAGACCCCGATGTGGCCGAAGCCGCTGGATCAACCATAGAGGATCTCGACCCCGATCAGCTAGACGTCAACGACCACAGCAAGAAAGCTTACATCGGCTGCAAACTCCAAGAACCGGGTAAGTTTCTCAAATTTTTAATTGGTAATGCGGACTTGTTTGCTTTTAGCCATGCAGATATGCCAGGTATCCCAAAGAAGATCGCCACACACAGATTGAACGTCGATCCACTCTACCCCCCGGTAAGGCAGGTTCGACGTAAGTTCAACCCCGCAATTAATAACACAGTGTGCGAAGAAGTGGAAAAACTATTGGAAAATGGTTCCATCGGGGAGTCGAAGTACCCCCAATGGGTCACCAATGTGGTCATGGTTAGAAACAAGAACGGTAAGTGGCAGATATGTGTAGACTTCACTGACCTGAACAAATCCTGCCCCAAGGACTCGTTCCCATTGCCCCACATCGACCAGCTCATCGACACGACAGCCGGGCATGAGTTGATAACTTTCTTGGATGCCTACTAGGGCTAAAACTAGATCCTTATGGCGGAAGAGAATCAGGAAAAGACCACCTTCATCACCCACCAGGAGACATACTGCTACAGGGACATGCCTTTCGGATTGAAAAACGCGGGGGCAACTTACCAAAGATTGGTGACGAAGATGTTCAAAGAACAACTAGGAAAAATGATGGAGGTATAAATCGACGACATGTTGGTCAAGTCCAAAAGGAGAGAATATCACATCGACCACTTAAGAGAAGCATTCGGCATACTCAGGCAATATGGCATGAAACAGAACCCCGAGAAATATGCATTTGGCGTGGCCTCAGGGAAATTCTTGGGTTTCCTAGTGTGGCAACGGGGTATCGAGGTCAATCCTGACCAAATCAAGGCCATCGAGGGTATACCAGAGCACTTGACCACCAAAAAGCAAGTCCAGAAGCTAACCGGCTGAATAGCCGCTCTGTCAAGGTTCATCTCACGATCCTCCGATAGGTGCAACAAGTTCTTCGGCATACTAAAAAAGGAGAACGGCCTCTAATGGACCTCTGAGTGCGTCTAAGCACTGAAGGAGTTAAAGGTGTACCTATCCTCGCCGTCCTTGCTCTCAAAACCGGAGCCAGGACAACCTCTTCCCATCTATCTCGCCATGTCCGAAGTAGCTGTGAGCGCAGTCTTAGTCCAAGAAAATAAAGGTACGCAATCTCCCATCCATTACATTAGCAAGACACTGGTCGCCGCCCAGACGAGGTACCCCTATCTTGAAAAGCTGGCTCTAGCCTTAGTCGTAGCTTCACGTAAGCTTACACCATATTTCCAATGCCACCCCATCTCGGTCGTCATGACTTTCCCCTTAAGAAGCATTTTACACAAACCCTAACTTTTGGGCAGATTGGCCAAATGGGCCATTAAACTAAGAGAGCATGATATTACATATCGACCGCGAACGGAATTAAAGTCTCAGGTCCTCACCGACTTCAGTGCGCACATACTGCCCAAAGTCAAAAAGGAAGTCGTCCACGCTCCTTCCCAAATACACGACCTCTGGGTCCTATACACTGACGGTGTATCTAACGCATCGGGGTCCGGGCAGGGACTCGTACTCGAAGTACCAACAGGCGAAGTGATTCGCCAGTCCATAAGATGCCCAGACATGACTAATAACGAGGCTGAGTATGAGGCCGTAATTGCAGGACTAAGACTAGCACTCAAATACGGGGAGAAGTGGCTAAGGCTGCGCTGTAATTCTCAACTCGTGGTCAACCAAGTCACATGGACTTTCCAAATCAAGGGGCAAAGGTTACAAAAATACCAGACCGAAATCTGCAAACTACTACCCGAGTTCGACGAATGTTAGCTCGACCAATTCTCCGAGCACAGAATATTGAGGCGGACGGCCTCGCCAAATTAGCGGCAGCCACCAAAAATATTACAACCGGAGACCAAAATGTGGTCCACCTCTTCAACTCGTCGATAGACCAAATCGAGGTAAGAACTATAAACCTAACTTGGGACTGACGCAACCATATTATTACATATTTGCAGGACGGCACACTCCCCAGTGACAAAAAAGAGGCCAAGAAGTTGCGAATGCAAGCGGCCATGTACAACATCGTTCACAACGACATGTACAAAAGGACATATGGAGCCCCCCTAGCGAAATGCTAGGGCCTAAATCAGACGCGATGCGTCCTTGAAGAAGTGCACGAAGGCCACTGTGGAGCTCATTCCGGCAATCGAGCTTTGGTCAGGTGTCTCATACGAGCAGGATACTATTGGCCCACCATGTAAAAGGAGGCCGTAGATTTCGTGAAAAAATGTGAGCAATGCCAGAAGTAGGCCCCAATGATCCACCAAGCAGGCGAACACCTACACTCAGTAACTTCCCCTTGGTCATTCATCAAATGGGGAATGGATATCGTGGGCCCCCTCCGAGCCAGACGAGGTAACGTACAATTTCTCTTAGTTTTAACTGATTATTTCTCTAAATATGCGGAAGCAGGAGCATTCGCCCAAATACGTGAACAGGAAGTAATCGCCTTCATATGGAAGAACATCATATGACGTTTTGGTCTCCCCAAAGAAATCAGTTGTGACAACGGACCTCAATTTGTAGGAAAGAAGGTCGTTGACTTTTTCGAAAAATGGCACATCAAAAGAATACTGTCAACTCCTTACCACCCCGCGGGTAACGGGCAAGCGGAATCCTCCAACAAGTCAATATTGAACATCATGAAGAAGATGCTCGAAGATGCCAAGGGACTGTGGCCTGAGATATTACCAGAAGTGCTCTAGGCCTACCGAACAACGCCAAAAACGATCACAGGGGAAACGCCATACTCGTTAGTCTATGGGACTGACGCAGTAATACCAGTTGAGGTCAGGGAGCCCAGTCTAAGATACTTCCGCAAAAGCGGACCCCAGAACGATGACAGTAGAAGGCAGAAACTCGACGAAATCGAGGAACAAAGAGATATGGCCTATGTGAGAATGGTCGCCCAAAAGCAGCAAGCAGAATGCTACTATAACAAAAGAGCAAAGATCAGACCACTTAAAGTCGGGGACTACGTGCTGAAAGCTAAAACACAAGAAAGCAAAGATCCACGGGAAGGCAAACTACGAATAAACTGGGACGGCCCCTACAAAATCACGGCAGCGGAAAGCAAAGGGTCAGTCACACTAGAAACAATGGAAGGAAAGCGACTACCAAACAACTGGAACATTACACACCTCAAGTACTTCCACTTTTAAAGGACGAGGTCCCCAAAGTCGCAATCTTTTTCCCTCACTCGAGTTTTGTTCCAATTGGGTTTTCTCGATGAGGTTTTTAACGAGGCGAGGACGGGGAAACTTCGGGATTGAGGTGCGCATAGACGAGGGCACTAGATGACTAGTTCATTGCTCGATCTCTCACTATTTTTCCAGTTCGACCAATGAAGGGACTAGACAGACTGGGATGGGACTGACCTCGCCAACCAGCGCCCGAAAAATATATAAATCTCTCCAAGAATATGAATAAAGCACAGGCACATGAAGGTTATCCCCACTCTCCCCAAGTAAAGGTTACATTCGACCTCGTCCGAATTAACACCTATTCGGCCCACGGCCTCAATTAATCAAAGGTTACATTCGACCTCGTTCTAATAAACACCTATTTGGCCCACGGCCTCAATCAAGTAAAGGTTATATTCGACCTTGTTTGAATTAACAACTATTCGGCCCACGGGCCCAATTAATTAAAGGTTACATTCGACCTCGTCTGAATTAATACATGTTCGGTCCACGGCCTAAATTGATTAAAGGTTACATTCGACCTCGTTCGAAATTAAAGGTTACATTCGACCTCGTTCGAAATTAAAGGTTACATTCGACCTCGTTCGAAAGAACACCTATTCTCCCTACGGCCTCAATTAATTAAAGGTTACATTCGACCTCGTTCGAATTAACACCTATTCGGCCTACTGCCTTAATTAATTAAAGGTTACATTCGACCTCGTTCGAATTAACACCTATTCGGCCTACTGCCTTAATTAATTAAAGGTTACACTCGACCTCGTTTGAATTAACACCTATTCGGCCCACGGCCTCAATTAATCAGAGGTTATGTTCGACCTCATTCGAATTAATACCTATTCGGCCTACGACCTTAACTAAAACGAAGGCTACTTTCAACCTTGTTCAGCCTACTCAAACAAATTGGTTACGACAAAGGCAATCAAGCAACAAAATCAGAAAAACGCACAAACCCGAATAAAGAAAAGGAATCAAGTACGAATAACAAAACTAACACTTCATACTATAGAATAGTTTTTACAAAGGCTGCACGCCTACAAAAAGTACACACTAATCTGCGGCTAAACCAAAAAGAACAACAACTAATCACCGCCTGACCCAACAGCGCTACCAGCTTGATTGCCCAGACCGTCTCCACCTACCTCCTCGCCATCGCCATCACCAGCGGGATATTCATCCTCATACCAGGCATCCTGTTCGATCTGATCCACGCTCGCAGCCTCCTGTCGCCGGCTTCCTGTGTAGCGGGATCATAGCCACAAGCAAACTGAGCTTTACGTGCCTTAGCACGAGCGTCCTCAAAGTTGGCTTCTGAAACAGCCACCGTCCCCATCAAGTCCCTGAATATATCCACCTGGGCCTCAGCATGAATCCATTCCTCGTACAAATCCCGCGGAACGTCAGGAAAGGCAGAAGTGTGGGACAAGGACGACTAAGCCAACAACTGTGCCTTCTCGGCCTCTAGAACTGCGACTCGATCACTAAGGCTCGAAGAATCTCTCTCCAGCTTCCCTATCCGCTCATCAAGCCGCTCCTCCCTGAGCTTGGCCATCTCCAAAGCACTCTCCCTCTCAAAACGAAGAACGCGGATCACGATTGTGAAAGCCTCCGCCTTCCTCACAGCTGACAACTGGGCTTACTCCGCCCTCTCTAAGCCCACCACCTTATCTGCAACCTCGCCACTCAGAGCATCCACTTTGAGTTGACACTCATCGAGCTCGGCGCGCAATAAAACTACCTGGGCTTGAAGATCGGTGCATTGAGCCTCCACCCCCTTGCTTACTCGAGTTCCTCTTCTTTGTCCCTCAACGCCCCCTCGATTTCGCTACATTTTCTAATGACCCTCATCAATTAGTCATCCTTCTCCTTCAGTTCACTTTGGAGATCCTGGAAAATGCTGCTTCCACCGAACCGCCTGCAGATCTTGCGGTGCTTATCACGGTATTAGCGATATTTCCTCTCCATCTTCTGGAAAATGGCCTTACACTCTCCTCTCGGCGGGCACTCTCGATCTACAAGATCACGGTCTGAAAGAAAGACAGAACGAGTAAGAACAAAACTGGACTCGGCATAAAAAAATGAAGAAAACATAAAAAAAAATGAAGAAAGATCAAATGTTTACCCTAAGAGCGAGGCCGGCTATACTCCTCGACAGAGTGGCGTCTTTTAACTTCTTAAGGGTCTTACCCTCCACATCGGAATAGATGGGACCAAGGGAAGGGACCATGCCCTCCGTATCAACCAGCAGATCCCGATCCAAGGGGATCGCGATGGTCCGCATGTTCCCCTCCAATCTCACCTCGAGTGGGGTACGTCCTTCCCCCATCATCCTAACTTCCTCGGCGTCCATATCGGAGCCCGTCTCGTAGCCTTCTTCGGCTACACTTTTTCCCTTTATGTCAACCCGGGAAGAAGGATCATCGGTTGGTAGCAAGGTCGATGGCTCGCCCTCCCGTAAGACGTCAGGGACTCTTGCCGACGGCCCTTCAAAATCCATCACTACCTCAGGGAGAGACGGACATTCCTCGGCCCATGACGACGAAGGAATCGTGGGTGGTAACTCGACACCATCTCCAAGTTCTATGGTCGCCGTCTCTCGGACGACGAAATCCTCCACACCGAACTCCCCGCACGGGCAACTCTTTCACCGATATCTACAGATCGCCTTTTGCGGAGAAGCAAGTTATTGCCATTCAGCGATAATCCTTCCTCATCGTCCTCGTCTACTAAATGACGCAAAGGGGAAGTCGAAAGCCCTGGTGCAGGAGTAGTTGACGACGGAGCAAACCTCATCGCAGCAGAAGGAACAGAAGCGGCCTTCTTCTTACGGAATGCCGGAGCAGGAGCCTTCTGCCTTCTCGAAGGTCCTCGGGCTGAAAAAGAAAAATCAGAAGACTATCACTTCCCGCACAAAGCCACAACGAGCAGACAACCACGAGGTCGAAACAGTATAGACGAGATAATTATGCATGCATAAATAACTGCGTATAGACGAACTCACCGGTCGCGGAAGGCGCAGGCCCGAATTTCTTGATAAAGGCCGGCCATTCACGAATCCCCATTGTGTGAGGCAAGAACTGGCTGACCCAGTCATGAATGTCCCCGACCAAGGAAGGGGGCGAAGACTCAGCTACACGAAGAAGGGACGAAACATTAGACTGCAACTAAAAAAGGCAAAATGAATGCTCGGCAAAAAGATACTTACGAGCGTAATTCCAAGCCTCGGGAAACCTGCTTGCGTTGGCCACCACGTCCTCGGTCTTGACGAAGAAATAGTTGAGCCAGAACTGACGATTCGCCTTATCGTCCATCTTCACTACCAAACTTTTACTTCCTCAGTGGCGAAGGTGTAGCATTGTCCCCCTATAGAAACTAGGGGCGAAGAGATGCATCAGGTGGCGAAGTGAGACCCCACGGCCAGCCAACTCCGCATATTTCGTCAGCATACGGATAAGCTTGTAGATATAGGGGGAGAGCTGGGTCGGGCAGATGCCGTAGTAGCGGCAAAATTCCTCCGCCAACAGGAAAAGAGGAAAAGAATAGCCCACGTAAAACGGATACGCATAAAACGCGCAATATCCTGGGCGATGTATCTGTACAACATCGTGCCCCGCCAGAACCAGATCGATATGAGCGAAATTTTGAACTCTTTCCTAAACGCAGCGAGGTCAACCTCGTTCATCGTCGACTCCGAGACCTCAGGGTCATCTTCGGGCAACTTCGAAAAGTTAGATCTAATCTTTTCACTGCGAGGAATTATTTCCTTCACCGTAGGGAACCCCTCATCTTCAGGGGCAACGGAAGCACCGTCGCTATGAGGAGGCATGCGCACCGCCAAAGGGGTAGGGTTAAGCGCCATACTAGAACCAGAGGGTGCGTTAACAATATTCTTGAGAGGATATCTTGCGCGCAGAAAAGTCGAGAACAACTGAAATCACTAGAACCAAGGGAGCGGATACGCAGTGACGAAGCAAAAAGGAGACAGGGGTTTGATATGGAGAATAAAGAAAGGGACACAGGGATTCGATAATGCAAGTATGTAAAACAAACATAAGGGACCTCAGGTCCATATTTATAAGATTTCAGACACCAAGACCTAGAAATCAAGCCATCATTGCCCAGCGCAGGTATCGAAACTGCAGAGGCGCGGGAAACGACGCAGGGCATCGGGAAGGCGCGGCACAGTGACGTATGATGTCATGACGTCATTCTGAAACAACGCATCCCCAAAGTTTGCAGCTCACGAAAAGTCATGTCGCCACCTCGCCTAAAGCGCCGCTACCCATCTTGCTCGCCTCATTTCGTCAACTACGACATGCAGAGTCCGCTCATCAAGGTCGTCTGAGCTCGGCCTTAATAAGCGGAGGGACTAACTGTATAAGCCAAAATCCGTCTTCAGAATATTTAGCGTAATGTGGCATTAAAGAAAGTTATCGGTCGAGCTCGCCCAAGATGCTGCGAGTTTAATGGCCGAGGTGCCGACATGAGCCGTGGTCAAGATATCGACGGTTATCGTAATCAAGATGTCAGCAAGGGTCGAGGTCGAGATCGACTACTGATGATAAGACTTGTAACGGCTAATTTGTCAAGATAGGGTATTAAAAGGAAATATTCTAGTAAATATTCCCCGCATTTGTACTATTAGGGTTTCCTAGGAAAAAGGTCTCATATATATAGAAAAAGGGGACAATGATAGGGGCATGTAATATTGATTCTGATAAGAACACTTTTGAGAAGAGGACTTTTCCTCTGGCAAAAACATAAATATTACCTTTTTACAAAGATTCTTATTCATATTATTCCCCACTTTCCATCATATCCGAGGACCGTTCATATGAATCTTGGATCTATCTGTCATTCATCATTGTCATGCAAAATATTCGTCCAACTCATCCATTATTGGGTGAATCATTCTCTCTATTTACTTAAACGTCATTTATTGACATTTATTGTAGACTATCTCCCTTAATGTTCCTGCTTTAAGAGAAATCAATATTTATTGTCACCAACCACATACGGAATCTGTCCCATCTAATATACATCTCTGCGCTTAACATCTAGAGTTATTATCCTTAACTAGATTTAACCCTCATATTATAAATTTAATAGTTTAGCCGGAAATTATATTTTTTGGTCAAACAATACTAAGATTAAAAAACTTAACTACATGTAATAGAACAAAGGAATTAATGAACAAAAAATGTTAACTTAATCAACGATAATTTAATGTCCTTCCCCCAATGTAATAAAAAATTTAAAAAGAAATTAATTTAGTTAGTCGATGTTAGAAATGAAACGTGAATGTCCGTCCACGTAAACTGTTGATATTTATTTGATATCGATTAGTTATTAGTATTTCCACAATGCAACATTTCTTCCCCCATTGATAGTACCTTTCTATAATAAAATTTAATTAAACTAATGACTTACATGCATTGTCTCAAAAAAATACGTGGTCCTAATGTCATTTATAAATAATTTTGTGGCAGTAAACAATACCAAATGAGGATTCAAAATATCTTACACAAAAAATTGGGAACTCAAATTGTTACACAAAGCACAACAAATACAGGATGTCTCCAGATGTCTCAAAAACCAGAGGATACTGGGAAATTTTCTGCTCATCCTTTTGCTAGAGAGCCATGTAAAAGTCCGATATAATTCACATCCAAAGATAACTATCAAGTTGTTCAGCAGGCTAATCTACAGGTTATCATATGGCGCTTTTGTGCTCGTCCTTTTGCTAATGGCAACCATTCGCAGCTTCCATTTCCCTGGAGTTGCACATCCAAAGACGGCAATCACTTTGTTCACGGACTAATCTACAAGTAATCGTTGGGAGATGTCCGCACATCCTTTTGGTAAAGGGAACCATTTGGGACCTCCAACACAAATTCACATCGAAAGACAACCACCACTTTGTTCTGATGACTAATCTACAGGTTGTCATTGGTGTCATTCAACCAAGAGGACCATGCCAAAATTACAGAGCTTAAGGTATAGAGTCGACCGGATAGGGCTAACCAGCTCAAGCAGCAGCAGCTGGAGAAAATACACGCCAGACCGACCAAGCAGATGTAGGAACCCAAAACTGGAAAAAAACTGTTATAGGATGTTGGATAGCTTGTGAAACCTTTGTACAACAGCGTGAAGATCATGCGCTTCATACACCTCGACGAGTGACCTAACAGCTCTGAATATTACATCTTTCTTGTGGTTAACAGAAGAGTAATATTCGGCCTCAAACTGGTTAGGTGATTTCTCAAGAGACATGCAGACCAACTTAAACCACTCCTCGAGAAAGGATGATTTCTACAGCAACATAAACAGACAATGAGACACAAACCTGAGAAAAGATATAGTAAAGCAAATACAGATTTTATGGACTAGAAATCTGGAAAGAGAACATGTACAGAAACCTCGACATTAGCAACTCAAGTATTTTGGTATAACCTTGTATATTAAGATTCTTGATTTATTTCTTCAAGTTCTCTTTATGTGTTCTCTTTACCATTAAAATAATAAGAAATACCATTAGCTATCAAAGATGCTACTCAATCCCCTTGCATTGGAATTAGAAGAAAAAAATAGCACGCATCAGATAAAATATTAAGAGAAATAACTAAAATCTCAACCCGGCTCCTATCATTCCCCCCTCCCCCAAAAATAATCTGGAATTCTGTAGAAAAGATGCTAAGACAACTATCGTATATGAAATTTAAAGAACATAGATACTATTGAGGTTGAGTGGAAGTTTTGCAATGTAAACTTTTAAGTACTCAGAGGCGGATCAAGGATTTGAATTATATGGGTTTAGCTTTTAAGGTTTTTAACATTAAACTCATTATATTTTTAAAGATATGGGTTCATAACCTTTTTTTTTTTTTTTTTTTGCAATTTTTATGAATTTTTACATGTAAACTTATACTTCACATATAATGTTATGGGTTCAATTGAACCGGTCACTAGAATACTCCATCCATCCCTGTAAGTACTTGACTCTTTACTAAAGTAAAATACAATATTTTATGTGTAAACATATTGAAAGACACATGCATGGAACCTAGTGCAGTATAAATTTATGAAAGGCTAAAGGGCCAACTACGTACGTGTGCATGTTTATCTGCTTGCATAATAAGGACTACTATCACGAAGCAGTTAGCACCGTAGTACTTGCTCTTAACTGGAGACTCTAACGGCTGTTAGTAACATACTTGATCAATATTGAAAGGCTCAAAGTAAATCCAAAATACTAATGACTGCACAATTTTTGTTTATGCAGAAAATAAAAATTCATCTACAAAGGGAAATAACCTTTCGTTCCATACATATCTCAATCATGCCTGAGGATAGATGCTAAACAAATCCATGATCAGCCTGATTCTATCATCTTGAGAAAATTCAAGTCACAAGAAGATCCAATTGACAACCCTTTCACTTGTTTAAGATAGACACACAGACTCGTTCATTATCCACCATTCCAATATTGAGACGCAGCAAAAAATAGTTTCAATGGCCTTTATTTGATATATCGACACTATGAAGCAAACAATTCTATCTATCTACCTATTAGTGAAGACACTTTATCTAATGAAGCAGGAAGAAGAGAGCAATTACAAGATGCTGCATCCTAAATGGTGAAAATCCAGTAGCCGAAAGCATCACTAGCTTACTTTCTGACCAGAGTTGCATGGGCCGCGGAGCTACTTCAACGATTCCCATGTTTATAGTTTGAAAGGAAAAGGATCACAGGAAATGTATTTGAACCTAATTCTTCTGAAATTTTCTATTCTAATCAACGGCCTCTTACCAGGTGATATTGGTAACCAATTTATGATTCTGAGGATTCTAATCTAAGGGGAATCCAAAAATTATAAATTGTAACTGCCTGATAAACATGGGTGCAACTTCAGACAGAACTGTTAGAAAAACATGCCTACCAACGTTTCAGGTTTGCGAAGACAGGTTAGAGGTGGTGGAGTAATAGTAAAGAGATTTGGCATATCAAAAGCAACTCAAAATGTGGCCCATCAAAAAAAAAGAGTGGCAGTAGTTGGAAATTAGGATATATATGGCGATGGAGAAAGACAACATAGTGATGTAGGAGCATCATGTGGCAATTCCAAGAAGACACACCAAAGGACAAGCATGCCGACAACTTTGGATTACAGGTCTCAACATCAGCGCAGAGAACTTGAGTTCTAAAATCTTTATACTGCCTAAAAAAAGTTGATGCGCGCAACACAGATGGGAACCAAAGCAGCAACAGCAATAAACAGAAAGTAGCGGAGTAGTACAATATCACCACATAAATCATCTGCCAGGAAACCTCCTTAAAATACAATAACAACAACAACAACAACAAAAAACCCAGTGTAATCCCACAAATAGGGGTCTGGAGAGCGTAGTATGTACACAGCCTTATCCCTACCTTGTGAAGGTAGAGAGGTTGTTTCCAGTAAACCCTCGGCTTCAAGCAAGCATGCAAATCCTTAAAATACAAAGGTGCTTTTTAAAGGTTATTTTATAAGGAGGTTTTTTTAAAACAATCTGTAGATTCTCAAGCATTGAATTAATATTATAAGTCTTACCTTCATTAGAAACTCATGGACATGGCGATCATCCGTTTTGGAAGTGAGGCCAAGCAAATGCAACATAGTTGAGGTAAGCTGCAAAAGAAAAATTCAGTAAAAAGCAGTTGGTGAAAATAATTGATACAAGAGTGGTCAACTATGATAAAGAGGATCGAACTTATCAAAACATTGAACTCATGTCATGGGATTGCCCCAATCCACCAAATACGGAGTGAAATACTTTAACCAACATGGCAACACCAATTAATCAAATTATGGCATATATCTCAAGTTTAAGTTTAAGTAGAAAAGTGTTCAGCTTTTATTTATTTAAATAATATAACCCTTTAGCTGGCAGTTTCAACATATGCTTCAAAAAGAGAATCCTAGTCAAGAAGACTACAGCCCCAGCCCACTACTGCAACAATGTCATATCGTAACATGTATAAATGGAAAGTAGACAAGAAAGCGTAAACAACTTTTTCATCTTTCGATAAGAAGGGGTACAAAACTTGACGTCTTCTATATGAAAAGATAAAAAATGTTCAGCAGACATTTCAAAGCATGAATATTCATACTCCTTGTTGGCTATACTTCTAATGTCTTGCGTGTCTAAGTAAAATGGTCTAGGAGCTCAACCTGCTTTTCAAGTGCCAACCTATATTTCAAATTTGATGGTGATGAAATCTCATCAGAACTCAGACTCTCGACAACATGCTGCACACCTTGAAGAACACTAAAGAATGATCCGCCATAATCTGCACAAAACGGGTCTCACATTATGAGGTCAAATAGGAAAGAGCCAATAGCTTGAAGAAATACAAATAAACATGACTGACAGTTGACTTCAAGATGGAAAAAGAGCCCTTCCACCCTCTTTTCAACCTATATCTGCACCACATGACTACATAAAGTATGTCACATCCACAAACTTCTTCTATTGTAATAAATTCTTGCACTTACCTTTAGCATGGGCTTCCCTGTTATGTTAGTTTCTTTTTTCTTTTTTTCTTTTGGACAATGGTAACTGTATATTCATCAGCACAAAGATTGTGCTGGCAGCGATATTTACAAATTATGTCTTGTCCGTTAGTTTATTTTGGCTGTCCTTTAACACAGGTTAGTCCTACTTGTCAAGTAGCTTTTTGCAGCACCAGTATGCAAGTTTTAACAACTACTACTACTATGCCACAATCGCAAACTAGTTAAGAGGAAATGCAAACGTGATCCAAAGGAACAGGAAAAAAACCTTTCCATAAGCCAACTGTGAGATGAGATATGAAACAAAAGATAAACAAGAAGAATTCACCATTTGAGGATGCTGGAACAGCCAAAGCAGCAGCTGCTTGTATCCGGATCTTAAAATTAGAAGAATCACGAAGGAGTAGCAACAGAATGCTAAAAACTGATGATGCCCTGCAATATTAACATGCTAGTCAATACAGACAAATATATTATGTGCGTTAACAACATATGTAGAAACTCAAATACTGCAAACATATAGAAGTATGAGAATATCAATACAAAATGGAATAAAAGAGAAGAATCATGCACCACTCAAGAACAGAATTAAGTTGGTGGATTGCATTCGGAGACTGTACCAACAACCCCACAATAAGAATTTTCCAGCCGTCAAAATCAATACAAAAAAGAGAAAGAATTATGCACAGTGTTTTGGAGAGCGAGAAGCGGAAAAAAGCGAGGAGGCCTCGCTTCACCGAAGCGAGAAGCGTGAAGCGAAGCGTGCGCTTTTTTCATGTGAAGCGCAATTTAATACATAAATAAAAAAAAATTAAATAGGCAAAGATAAATGACCAAGAACTTAATAAAAATAACATATTAAGCAAATGTTTCAATTCTTAAATTAAGAAGTAAATAATAGATACTAAAACTAGATAGTCAATAATCCTAAAAAATCGTAACATATTAAGCAAATGCAAAACCAAATCACAAAAGGAGCAACATCCTATTCTTAAACAACCAAAAAAAAAAAAACAGAACTGTTAAAACAGGGCAGAACAGTGAACAGCAGAAAAACAGAGCAGAAGCATAGTGAACAGCAGAAATTTAAAAAAACAAAAATAGAGTAGAACCCTAAAATAGAAAACAAGGCAGGATAGAAAAGAAGAACTAACAAAAATAGAAAGGAAGAAGAGAAAGAGAAGAAGAGAAGATGAGAGGAGTCAAACGGTAGCAGAGAAAATCAGAAGAGGAAGAGAAGAGAAGAAAGAGAAGACGCAGAAGAAGAGAAACTTACCTGAGAGAAGACAAGAACTCGAAGGCTTGCAGCAGTTGAGAGAAGAAGAGAGTCGTCGCAGCAGAGAAGCAGATGTGTTTGGAAGAAATGTGCGCAAGTGTATTTGAATTTTTTGTTTTAAAAAACCCTAGGCAGCCGCTGGACCTCGCCTAAGCGAGCTTTTCTCGCTTTTTTCCATCGCCTCGCTTCTCGCTTTTTTGCCTGAAGCGTGCGCTTATTTACAGATGCTGCGCTTCAGGGCAGAAAAGCGTAGACCCCTCGCCTCGCCTCGCTTCTGCGCTTTAAGCGAGAAGCGCTCGCTTTTAATAACACTGATTATGCATCACGTGACAATCCAGCTATCCTCGTTTACATAATGCATCTTAAGATTTTGTCAATAACTAAAAATGTCACTACCCTTCGAAATCCCAAAATATTTTCTTTTTCAAACTGTAAGCATAGTTTAGTAAGATGACAACTCCTATAGTCCTGTGCAACCTATCTGCTTCAGACTATCATCTCTTAAAACAAGTTTTAAGTGACTATCAATTAGCATGGTCAAGGCGACAAAGAGAACAAAAATAAGACAGGTAATATAGTTCTACTAATGGCATATTTCTATGTAGCTCTTACAAAATGGGGATTACTGTAAATCAAGATACACCTATTGCCAGCTGGACTACTAGGAGAGCATGCTTGGTCAAAATATAGGTTTTGAACTGGATTTTCATTTTACTCCCAAAACTTTTTAATTCTTTCCATTTATTGACTTCATGTTTTAGGGAATTGAGTCTTTTCTGATCCTCAGGCATGTGCCTCTGCACCTACATCATCTTTTACTTTTCTTAAATATTGTTTAAATGGTGATTGAATTTGCTAATATCCACTTATATAATCAGACGCATAGAAGTAACCAGGTCCTCTCTTATGAAACTTGTAGATGTTATTTTCGTCTATACTCTCTTCTACTTGTGGCACTGAAACCCAAAAAAGGCCTTGGATGAGATTCATTAAGGAACCCAAGAGATGAGATAATCAACTTGGTCCTCATCTTTATCCATTCATCCTCTTTGGCTCACCAGGTTGGATATATCCAAGTAACTCCCAGAATCTGAAACCAATTTACCTAGCAATGTTTCTGTTAAGTTGACATGGGTTTTTGAGGACGAGGATGTCAAATACTGAATCGTGCAACAAAAGCCATCCAACATCTCTAGACATAATCACGTGGCCATCCAACATCAATAGAAAACAAAGACATGCTAAATAGAGGATTGGGACAAGGTTAGGAAGTACTCACCAAACCATGTTTTCCAGCTTCAATGTTGGATTGGAAAACAAGTTGCTCAATGAGTAGCAAACATTCCATTGTACCTGATAGCAATGCCAACCCTTTTAAGTATGCAGTTATTGTACTTGGAGGACACACGTAAAATTCAGGGTTTGATATCTACTATTCCTTTTCATTCTTTTTTTTTACCTGATGCGCACTATGAGGGAGAAGAAAATACCTTAACGTTTCCAGTTGTAACACAAGAAATAAATGCCTGCACCATCTTCTCAAGCCATTTAAAATTTTCCAAGGGAGTGTTATGTGCACTTGAACAACCTCCCAGATCCTCGGAGACGGACAAATCTTTTGTGGGCTTGCCCCCAGAAGATACGACCATTGGATCTGCTTGCCTATCATAAGCACACGATCGACTTGAAAGCCTAACAACTCTTGAAAGGTTACCCAATGCTCTTACAGCATTTGCTTTGACCTGATATCAGAAAACATGAGAAGTAAATGGTAAACGGCAATAGCTAACATGACAAAAAACGTCAAGGTATAAGAACTGGAAGTAGCAAATATAGCTAACTGCATGGCTTACCTTGTCATTATCGTTTGTAAGGTGCAAAGCACAGTTCATCAGCAAGGAGATAGACTGCGAGCTCACTGTTGAATAATTCATATAGAAGAACAATAAGACATCTGAAAGTATTGTTACACAACAAACAGATCTAAAAGCATTCAGAAGTTCAAAGGACCTGAAGAGAAGTTCTCAAATCCATGTACATCAACATGGTGGCGAAGTGCATCACATATATTAGCTAAAGCCCACGAGGCTGTTATGCGTACCTGAAAGTTAGCACATTAAGCTTGCCTGTACCTTTTTACTAGGTTAGTACATTGGAAAGGAGAAGGTATGCAAAAACAGGAATATAGAAACCAACCGATACTGAGGAATCATTACTATTGTGCACAGCAGGAGAAATGAACTTGTCAAAAAGCTCTGCACTGCCAAGATTGGAACATATATTTACTCACTAACAAAGAATGTGCATAAATGAGTCTGCTGACTAGCAAAATATAAATACATAAATTAAAATGTTTTCTCCTAACTGTTTAAGCTTAAGCTTTTAGATGAGGTGGACACACAATTCAACATGG
This sequence comes from Nicotiana otophora, assembly GCA_000715115.1. Classification (NCBI taxonomy): domain Eukaryota; kingdom Viridiplantae; phylum Streptophyta; class Magnoliopsida; order Solanales; family Solanaceae; genus Nicotiana; species Nicotiana otophora. The sequence goes on along the minus strand of AWOL01S0089106.1, from coordinate 64,027 downwards.
TATCAAAGCAAGCAGAGGGCCAGAGTTCAAATCTCACTGCTACCGGAAAAAAGAAAAAAAACATATTCATGTGTTTGGCCCATGAATAAAGAATCAGGCACACATGAAAGAGCCTATCGAGACAAAATATAATAAGTAAATTAAAAGTGTACTCTCTCTAACAGTTTAAGCTTAAGCTTCTAGATGAGGTGGTCACACAATTCAAATGAGTTCAAATAATGCCTCCAACGAGAAACCAAGGCTAAATGACTCTAGTACCTCTGGAAAATGTGTGGAAAACAAGCAATTACACCAATAGCACGACAAGCAGCTGATCTAACATTTGGAACCTCATCACTTCTTGCAGTTTTAACCTGAGAAGATTTTACAAGTACAACTTAAATCGCCATGATCATTCTGTATACTTGAAAAAAGGATAAAGCACCAATGCACTAATCAGTTGTGTAGCAAAAACTTACACAAGTGCTCAGGATGAAGTCTTGTTTATCCTTTGGCAGAGAAAAGAAAACTGTGGAAGTTATTCCAGCAAAACAAGTAACTGACGCAGCCCTCACCTAAAGGAGCAAAGCAAAGTAATTAGAATAAATGAGTCATAGAGCAGCAGGCTGGCAACTTCTATGAGAGAAACCAATACAAGATCTCTATGCATTAATTGATTTTGATGATTAGCATGCATGCTCTAAAGTATTCTGGGAGAACAAATATTGTAATTATGCGATCATCTCATCTAAAAGCTTATATTGTTATAAAGGGAACACCTACACCGTAGGAAGCTTTAACTTGTTAATCTTCTTGGACACAAATAAGTACCACCCATATGAGAAACAGCCACAACTCCCACAGCACTTTACTTGAGCATGGCATATATTGACCTAAATTATTAGGCATATTCAACTTTGGGAGCTGTCATTGTGGGTAAAATAAGTATATATCTCCCTATGAGAGCAGCAAAAAAGTGCCCTTAACTACCGTTCTGAACATTAACAGCTCCAATTCATACAGGTAGCTAGCAGCTTTCCCTGGGTTCTCCAATAACAAGGCAACAAATACTAACAATGAGTCGCTTGAATGTTAAAAATCATAAAAAGATTGTTTTCTTGAACTTATACATGAAATCTGTAAGTACTTGAGTAAGCAGTACAAGTAGTTCAGATGCTACTTTCGCAGCAATCAGAATTCAAATGAGCCTTTTAAATATGCAACTTTTTTTCTTTTCTCTACTTCACTAACTTCTTATAATATGGTATAAGTAATAAAATCTAGAGAAATTGGAAAAAGGTATATATGAACTAACCATTGGAGAATAATGCTGAATGATAAGAGGCAAATGCCTAACAATTGCTTCCAGCCACTGCTCCCTTCCTGACAGCTTTTCAGATCCATCATTATTTACTGCACAATCATGTGGCCCATAAGATGGAGCCGACGAGATTGTTTTTAATTTGATATAGTCAGATGTGAAAGGGCTATCAAGTGATATATCACTCGAAGGATCTTCAGTCCCCTTAAATCCAGAGATTGCACGAAGACATTCATCCAAAACCTGCAAAACGTTCGTGTCACACTATCCTCCAGAGAACATAATACAATTACCAGTTAAGAAATCGGCCCCTTCTAAATGCAGCATTTTGTTCTTTTTTTCAGGTGGAACTTTAGCTGCTAATGCTAAACAGAATACAACAAAATGATAATTTTCAACTAACAGATTCTGAAACAAGGATCAAAATTAAACAAGCACTTAGATCCTAATGAACTGCACGCCCTTTTATCAATTCAAATGCTGATGGTTTCGGAAAGCTTCATGCAGCTTGATGCCTTCTCTCGCTATCATGATTCAAGGAGTGTTGATTAGCATGATTCAAGGAGATTTAATATAGGAGTATTGATTAGCATGATTTCAGGAGATTGATTATATTTAGGAGATCTGATTTGATTTGATAGCTGGATTGATTGTATAGATTTATTTTATTTCCTTAATTAGCATTAGGAGCTTTGTATAAATTTCCTTGCTCATGGATGTAAACACACAAAAAAAAAATAAGAAGCCTTTTCTTCTTCTGAAAAATCTATATGGTATCATAACCATTGTTGTCTTTTGAGGTGAGTTATCTCTCTCCCAGCACTAAGGTTCCGTTTTAATCAAAGAGGTCGAGTTTTCTCTCTTTGTGGCTGTCAGCAACACAAACTCCTTCTAGTCAGTTTTGTTTTTGAAATTTTATTTTCTATTAGGGTCGTTGGAACATTCCGAGCCTATCCCCACTAGTTTTTATTTTTCCTTTCACCGGAGCTAAGGCTCGCTTGAGACAAATTTGGTTTCCAGCGAGGTAGATTATTTTTGAGCAATTTTCTTTAGATTTTCTTCTGATTGGGCAAAAATATGGAGACATTCAAGGAGACTGTTTCTTGAGAAATCTTGTTTTCGGATGAAATTCAACTTCTCCGTCGCCTCCTAGCCAAACTTGACTCCGTTAATGTTGCCACATCCAATCATGTTTTAATCAGGTACTGCCTTTGCTGCTCACCTTAATTCTTGGATTGTTGCTTCTGGTGCAAATAGACACATGACATGCTCTTCTAAAGGAATTCAAAACTATTCTCCGTGTCCCAAAGGAGATAATGTTAAAATAGCCAATGGTTCTTTAACACCTATCTCTGGAATAGGTTCTGTCGTTTGTACTCCTAATATTAAACTATCAACCGTGCTCCATGTCCCTGAGTTTCATGTCAATCTTTTATCTGTTAGTGCCATCACCAAAGCTCTAAACTGTAAAATCGAGTTCTTTCCCGATCATTGAATTTTCAGGATCTTCAAACAGGGAAAAGGATTGGCAGTGGTATAGTGCGTGATGACTTGTATATATTAGATGAAATTCAAAACTCTGGTCAAGCCTTTTTTGGGGAAAGTAAGGATGTCAACCAAGAAATAATACAGCAGCATAGACGATTAGGACACCTATCATTCTTTATTTTGAAGAAGTTATCCCGATTTGTTTTCAAAGAATCGATTTGAATCTTTGTTCTGTGATGCGTGTGAATATGCCAAGCATACTAGAAACTCTTATCCTATGAGTGATAATAGAAGCACAACTCCGTTTATGACTATTCATTCTTATGTATGGCAATAGCGAGCTGCTACAGGCACTCACTAGTTCGGATTGGGTAGCGTGAAGGAGATAATAGAAGGACTTACTTTAATAGGCATTTGCGAGTGTTTGGATGCACGTGTTTTGTTCATATTCATGCGCAGTTAAGAGCAAAATTGTCCCCAAGGCGACCACTTGTGTCTTTCTTGGATATGCTCGTATCGTTTCTACTTTTTCGTGAAAACCGGTTTTCGGGTATCTAGGCATGGTTTATGCCATGATCAATATAGGTGTTCTTGGATTTCTTGTTTGGGCTCATCATATGTTTACTGTGGGCTTTGATAGAAGCAGGTTAAGAAAGATAGCTGAAAGTGCTAGCATAAGGAAGAGATTCTATGGATGGAAAGAGGCACTTCCAGCATTCAAAGTCAAACGATTCATTGTTTCTTTGTCTGGTAGTCGATGGTTTGTTACTTTCATTGATTGTTGCACTAGGATGACTTGGGTATATTTGTTAAAAGCCAAAAGTGAAGTTTTCTCTTGTTTTCGGTCATTTCATATGATGATTTGTACTCAGTTTGATGCCAAAATAAAAATCTTGAGAACTGACAATGGCAGCGAATACATGGATAAAATATTTGGTGCTTATTTGTAGTCCAATGGGATAGTCCATCACATTAGTTGTCCTTACACTAGTGCACAATATGGGGTCGCTGAAAGAAAAAATAGGGATCTGTCAAAAGTAGCAAGATCTCTTATGTTCACCATGCATCTACCAAAACCATACTGGGAGATGCTATTCTAGCAGTTGCCTATCTTATCAACAAAATGTCATTTAAACCCCTCAATTTTCAAAGTCCTCTGGAAGCTTTAAAGGGTAAGAATGAATATATAGTTCCTCCAAAGGTGTTTGGGTGTGTTTGCTTTATCCACACTAGAAATTCTAGGAAACTTGATCCTAAAGCTATAAAATGTGTTTTCATTGGGTATTCTCCAACACAGAAAGGTTACAAATGTTATTATCTTCCCTCAAGGACATTTTTTGTTAGCATGGATGTTACCTTTCGAGAATCTGAGCCTTATTTCAATATTACCTCATCATCTCTTCAAGGGGAGAGCACTAAGGAGGAAGAGGTGATTCTACCTAATTCCATTACTGGACCTCTTGATGACATTGTCACAGGGTAAAGTGAAATTGGAGAAAGAATTCAGGAGGGAGACAATTGGGCATTTGGATAGGCCTTATTTGAAAACTTACTCAAGGAGAAATAGAGTAGAAAAAGCCATCATGCAACCTACCAAAGCTGAACCTTCTTCTACTAGTAAGTTATATGCATTTCCTAATGAGTTAGATGTGTCTATTGCTCACAGAAAAGGAGTCAAATCCTGCACCACCAAATACCATTTATCTAATTTTGTCTCCTATAATTCTCTGTCTCCCTCTAATAGAACCTTTGCCTTGTCTATTTCTTCTGTGTCTATTCTCCAGAATTGGAGGGAAGCTTTTGCAGACCCTAAATGAAAGCAAGCTATGATTGAAGAAATGAAGGCCTTGTCAAAAAATGAGACTTGGGAACTTGTCACCACCACGAGATTGGTAATGAAGCACAAAGCTGATGGCTCAATAGAAAGATTCAAAGCAAGATTGGTGGCTAAGGGATTCACTCAGACCTATGGAGCGGATTATCAAGAGACATTTGCCCTTCTTGCTAAGATAAACACTATTAGAATTCTTTTGTCTTGTGCAGCTAATCTTGATTGGGACTTGCAACAATTTGATGTGAAGAATGCATTTCTTCATGGAGACTTAGAAGAAGAGGTGTATATGGAGATTCCTCTTGGATTTGATACTGCAGAGAGTCAAGGAAAGGTATGCAGATTAAAGAAAGCCTTGTACGGACTGAAGCAATCCCCCAGAGTTTGGTTTGACAAATTCAGCAAAGCAATGATCTCCTTCGATTACCAACAAAGCAATGTTAATCACACCCTCTTCATAAGACATCAAACGGGTAAACTCACTCTTCTCATAGTTTATGTTGATGACATAGCAATGACAGGAGATGATAAAGAGGAGATGGCCCGATTGAAAAAGTTTTTGGCACATGAATTTTGGCACATGAAAAAGTATATTCTGGATCTCTTGAAAGAAATTGGTATGACAGGTTGCAGACCCGCAAAATCGCCCATTAAAAACAATCACAAGTTACAAAGCGGAGTAGGAGAGTCGGTTAATAAGAAGAGATATCAGAGGTTGGTTGTTAGACTCATTTATCTCTCCCACACTAGACCAGACATAGCCTATTCAGTTAGCCTAGTGAGTCAGTTCATGCATAATCCCCAAAATCCTCATATGAAAGTTGTCTTTCACATTTTGCGGCATCTGAAGTCTGCTCCAGAGATGGTCTACTTTTCTCCAAACATGATCACCTCCGAATAGAAGCCTTTACAAACGCGGATTGGGCTGGATCTCTAGATAACAGAAGATCTACATCCGGTTATTGTACGCTCGTAGGAGGAAACTTGGTTACTTGGTGAAGCAAGAAGCAAAGTGTAGTTGCTAGATCAAGTGCGGAGGCAGAATATACAGTTGTGGCCCAGGGTGTTTGCAAACTGCTTTGGCTACAAGAGCTACTACAGTAATTGAGATTGTCTGAAAAAGGAAAACTTTCCTTACACTGTGACAATAAGGCTGCCATCAGTATAGCTCATAATCCAGTCCAGCATGATCGAACAAAGCATATGGAAATTGATCGACACTTCGTCAAAGAAAAAATTACAACGGGTGTCTTGAGTTTGTTTCATGTGCCATCGGAAAAACAGCTAGCTGATGTGCTTACCAAAGGTCTCAACAAGCGAACTTTCCATACTTTGAGTTGCAAGTTGGGCATGTGCGACATCTTTACACCAACTTGAGGGGGAGTGTTGATTAGCATGATTCAAGGAGTGTTGATTAGAATGATTCAAAAAGATTTGATCTAGGAGTATTGATTAGCATGATTTCAGGAGATTTGATTATATTTAGGAGATCTGATTTTATTTGATTTGATTTGATAGCTGGATTGATTGTATAGATTTATTTTATTTCCTTAATTAGCATTAGGAGCTTTGAAATTCCCTTGTTCATGGATGTAAACGCACAAAAAATATAAGAAGTCTTTTCTTCTTCTGAAAATCTACATCTGTGCATTTTGCTTTGCCCTTTGCTCCGATAAGCATATAGTCTTACATTATTTGCTGACTAGCAGAATGGGAAGAGAATGATTATCGTGTTCTTGTAACACAACCGGAATTGCAGGAGGAAAAAGTTATAAGGGAGTAGACCATGAAATTGTTTTAAAGAAAGCCTAGAGCATGTGCAACCTGGAATCTAAAATATGCAACTACCAAACGCCATATTAACAAGAAAAGGCAATCGGACCCTAGCAAATAGGAATTCTATTGCTGGAGCACATTAAACAGCTTTTTCCATTGCTCATCCTAACTGTCAAGGAAAGGTAAAAGAGCACCTGAATTGGGAAGGGACCAAGCAAGAGAATCCTCACAGTAGAGTCCTATAGAGCTTCACTAAAAAGAATTATCAGGACTGCTTCCTAGGTCAAGTTTAAAGTGCAGGAAACCCCTACAAACGAAATTTCTTGTACTTAGTGCATGGTGTGCCATATTAACAGCTGAAAATCTAAGAACGAGAACTTTCCGGTGTTTTGGTGCTTCATGTGCGAAGAAGGTAAAACTGTGACCACCTTCTAATACATTGCAGAATAGCCATAGAACAGTTTTTGGTCTTCAAATTGTTGGGAGTTAATCGTTGGAAAGTTTGAAGAGTCACGAGAAACGGAAAACAAGCATTCACCGGAAGTAAATTGAAAATGTTGGAGAGAAGATAACGGAAAATAAGAGTGCTTGATGGATATGAAACTATTTTCCTCCAGTTTCAGAGGTTGTCTTTCTTCCCCTACATATATTTTTGGAACGCCCATGATATCCCTATTTGCATACATATTTGGTTGAACTTCTCAGCTGGGAACTACTTGTTAAAACTAATTTCTCAGATGGGACCCTCTTTGCCATCTTGCTTATGCATATACACCTTGAATCTGCGATTCTTCCGATGTTTTTGTCACAATAAAATACCTTATCATCAAAGAGAAATAATAGATAATTATTCTCTCGACTCGAGCAATCAAGTATGTTAAAAAGCCACCAATAGCTTTAAGAAAACAAATAGACGCCCTATTTTTTTTCCTGAAATGTACAAATGTGAATAATGATTTTAAGAAAAATCAAAAGTGAATAGGAGTTGTTTTTGTTGTAAGCAAAAATAGTTAGAAGATCCCGAATCTACTTTTGATGTACTAGAATCCTTGTGAGAAGACAAAGGATTAGAAATTGTTTTGCCTCTCTTCTTCCTTGTAAATATGTGGGACTACACACCCTTTGTATAGTTATTATTAATATACAAATATGTTACCTTCTCAAAAAAAAATATCAAAAGTGAATATTACCTAAACGTTGCATCGCACAATGAAGTGATAACCCATAAAGAAGATATATAATCTTTTACTCTAGCTCCATAAGCTATTTGAATCACGGTAAATTTCAGGGACAGATAGGATTGGGATAAGTCACCTAATTCCTGTTGACTTTTCATTTTGTTTCCATCCTATTGCAGGAAACAATTGCTTCAAAAGGAATTAATTGCCAATTGACAACAAGATGCCACTTACCAGCCCCCCACCGACACCCCCAAACAAAAATAGAAAAAAGAAAAATAAGAATTGTGTTCAAAGAATATAAAGCCACGGTGCTTTCAGACCCCTAGTGTAGCACAAAGCAGGATAAAAGAAGCACAAAAAGGGGAAAGAAAAACCAAAATATAAGCAGGCATCTCACCTTGATTGAAGCGGTTATGACTTTTTCTCCAATTGGCTCATTTAAGTTTCCAACATTGTCCCTCCACGACCTCGTCTCAGGAGAGAAAGTCAAGAATCCATGAACTAAAAGGGAAACCTTTTCCCAACACAAGACCATCACGCTAGGATAGTTGTGTGCCACAGATCTGACGGCCTAGAAAAAGTATGAAACAGAAACATTTCAATGCACTCAACTAAAGTTTTCTTTAGGATATCCTACTGTTACAACTACTTACTTTTATCAACCATCTCTGTTTTACTCTGTATTTATTAAGTAAAATTATAGCAGACCATAAATTAAACAAAAGATGGAAAAAAAAGGGCGCGGAATTGGTAGAACTTCATACAGCCAAGAAAACCCAAATCATCGGTGAACCACTTTCTGGATTGACTGATCAATTACCTGAAGTGCCTCAAAGCCCACAGACGGGCTTACTCCTGGTTCACAATATCGAAACAATGTAGACAAAATGCCCGACTTCGATTGAGAACTGATGAAACCTGAAAGGCCAAATATAGAGGCATACTATCAATAGTTGGATCCATAATCAGCCAGTTCACTGAAATTTTAAAAAAAAAAAAAATAGGATTTCCCAAGCAACATCCTATATTAGCATACACATTTTAGCCAGGGTAGAGGTTTAACCAACAAATTAGTTTAGGAACCACTTGCACTGTCTTACTTAAAACAGAATTTCCAACATTTTGACAAATTAGATAGCCTCCAATGTAAAGCTCTTGATCAATATAATAAACAGTAATAAAGCTTACTACAGTAGTTACAACCTGAACCCATGCAGATTGTTGTACTGATTATTCAGCCAAGGGAACAATGAGACTACCTGCTGATACTTCTGCCATAAGCATGTCTCTGACTTCAACTGAAAACGGTGAGACTGACAAGGCTGCACTCAAGCAGTTGATTGCTGTCGCCTGCAGACAAAACCATGCATTTGAATAACACAGTTACATAGACACTTTTGTTTTTTGTTCTGTAATATATTGTTACAGAGTTACTCTAACCACAGTTTCAGTAGATTTTAAAACAACGAGAGGCTCAAATAATTGCTTCATGAAGCTGTCTGTCTCAACTTTCGTTGGATTTCAGATGATACATTTAAAGAGTAATAGAGGGTATATATCAACAGAATATGTCCAATGGAGCTTTTAATATTGCATACTGTAACAAATTTAAGAAAGAAGAATCTGGGAATGTTTCCAAATGAAAAGTATAACACAGAAAGGTGTAGCTTGGGTTATGCCGTCAGATGTTAAGAGCTTGTTGGAGAGCTGGAACGGGCAGAGGATTGGAAGGATACAAAAGCAGATCTGGAGAACTATCCCTTTATGCGTCTTCTGGACTATTTAGCCAGAGAGGAATAGTGCTTGTTTCGAGAATAAGAGGAACCACATCTCTAGAGTCAGGAACCTTTGTTTGCAAAATCTGTTTTTTTGGTGTAAAAGGAGTATACTAGAGAGTATTGATCAGTATATGGAATTTTTAGACTCACTTGGAAATATGTAACTAGAGATTGTTGTAGGGTCTGTCTTGTTTGGTTGTAATTTTGAGTACCTTCTTGGTACCTTTATTAATAAACTTTTATCTTATCAAAAAAAGTATAACAGAAAGGTTACAAAATGTTTACTATGGCTAAAAAGAAATTTGACTTCAAAGTGCTTCACTATTTTCTTCAACTGGGTTAACAGGTGAAAAGAAAACTCAAGAACTTAATTGTTCAAGTAGGGGGGCTAAAACACCTAGGGTTCTCAAATTCTGTTAGTCTTTGAAGTAAGTCTGAGACGGTAACAGTAGAACTTGAGAAAATTCACTAAATAGTCATGGGTAAAATGTGTATGCGTGAATACAAAATAATAGTTTTACACAATTCAAAAGAGCGGTAAGACAATAAGTGAAATGGACAACTAAGGTGCCAAAGTTCCAATATTATGGACACAATAACCCGTACACAGCCTTAGGATTGAGGATATTGTAAAACAGAAGAATCCAGTTAAGTAAATCTAACTGAAGACGAATGCAAATAAAAAAATTAGAAAGGTAAGTTTTGGAGTCATTCATGCGCGTTGATGGGCATCAAACAAAGTTAAACAGCCTTGGATTGGACTACCCTCCCCTCTCTATCCTCAAATTTGGGGAGGGTAGTGTGTACCCTTCCAAATTTAGAAAAACGCTTCTTTTGGAACGGACTAATAAGAAAATATTGTCATTCTTTCTAGAACCGAGGGGAATAATAAAGAAGACACCAAAAAACAGTTGAAGAAAAACCAAACCCAAAAGAAAAGAAAAACATAAATACAACTTTGCAAACAGAACTATAAGATGGAATAGGTTAGACATGACTGAAATAAATCGCTCAAGCTCCAATATTCAACCAAACAATTCCTAGTTGTTCCTCGGATATCATTTTTGGCAAAGTTTAGCCGAATCTAAATGATTACTCATTGGTGCCTGTAAATTGACATCTCATAAATGATTTTCAGCATTCCTTGGATAAACAGGTCATAAAAAATGTACAGGTCATAACTCCACTGGGACTAACCAATAGGATATTTTGGTCACTTCTGAACAAAAAGCCTACTTCAATCCTAGCTTGAATAGAAGAGAGAACCGTTGGCAACAATTCCCGAGGCATTCTAGAATACCTGCAAAAGGATCACACAGAAATATGCAAGTTTCCACATATTAGAAATTCATTGATTGTTAAGAGGCGTATACAAATTCTGGAAGATATCTTCATAGAGATTATAACAACAACAACAACAAACCCAGTATAATCCCACGAGTGGGGTTTGGGGAGAGTAGTGTGTACGCAAACCTTACCCCTACCTTTGAGGATAGAGAGGTTATTTCCGATAGACCCTCGGCTCAAGGAAAGAAAAAGAAAGCAGTAACAACAGCAATACCACCAGCAAAATAATAAGAAACAGGTAGTAACCATAACAGGGTAATAAGAGAGCAGGCATTACCAACAGCAATACAATAAGAAAACATGTAGTAACCAAGGCTGCCAATAACCGAAAAGCAAGGCGGACTAACTACTACTACTGGTATGGGGAAGACACACACTCGACTACCTACTAACCTTCTACCCAAATCCTCGACCTCCACCTCTTCCTATTAAGGGTCATGTCCTCAGTGAGCTGAAACAACGCCAAGTCCTGCCTAATAACCTCTCCCCAATACTTCTTTGGCCTACCTCAACCCCTCTTCAGACCACCCAAGGTCAACCTCTCACACCTACTTACTGGAGCATCTGTGCTTCTCCTTTTCACATGCCCAAACCACCTAAGCCTCGCTTCTCGTATCTTGTCCTCCACTGAGGCTACTCCTACCTTGTCCCAAATATCTTCATTTCTAATCTTATCAATCATGGTATGTCCGCAAATCCATCTCAACATCCTCATTTCCGCTACCTTCATCGTTTCGACATGAGAGTTCTTGACAAGCCAACACTTTGCTCCGTACAGCATGGTAGGTCTGACAACCACTCTGTAAAACTTACCCTTAAGTTTAGGTGGCACATTCTTATCACATAAAACACCGGATGCGAGTCTCCATTTCATCCACCCCTCCAATACGATGAAAAACATCCTCATCAATCTCCTCATTTCCTTGGATAATAGACCCAAGGTACTTGAAACTAGCTCTCTTATGGATTACTTGTGTATCAAGCCTCACTTCCACGTCCGCACCCTCAGTTTCGTCACTGTACTTGCACTCCAAGTACTCAGTCTTGGTCCTACTCAATTTGAAACATGTGGACTCCAGGGTCTGTCTCCAAACCTCCGCCTCGCGTCTCGTCAATCAAAACATCTTCATAGAGATTATTTTTTTATAAAATAAAATAAAAAGCCACTTTAATTTCCTACACTTCAAATGTTCACACCTGCACATTAAATAAAGAATAACATCAACACTGAACTTCTGAACCAAATAATTATAGATCATAAGGCCCTCAAAATTGCCAAGTTAGACATTAAATACATTTTGATAAATATCAATGTCTATGGTACATATAAACAATACAAATATTTCAAAACCACCCTTAAATTAAGGCCATAAATTTTCATAGAAGGACTTCATGCATATAAGTCTTAACTTAGCAGACTTCTCCCTCTCGGTTGGGGAGTGACAGTTTGATACTCCAATTTGGTTTCAATACAAGGACAAACAAGATATTTTCACCAGACTTTCCCTTTCCCAGCTTTTCTTAGTTCCTCTCTTTTCTATTTCTTCCATCACTCAGCTAGTAAGCGCAGTGCGCTCTCCTCCAACCCACCCACCCCCCACCCCCCAAACAGAAGCACCCTCTTCTTCCCACCTCTGCAGCCACCCAGCTCCACCCTTCTACTATCTTCTCTTATGTCTTATACTCTACGCCCACACATACCAACACACACCTTCTTGTTTTGCCTCAGCACACAATCTTCTTACACACTCCACTTTCCAACCTCCATCCAGTCAGCATTAGATGCCATCCCAAGCACCTCTCCCTCCTTCCCACTGTTGAACATAAAGAAAAAGGAATGGAGAAAAACAAAATGAGATACCAAAGGATAACAGAAGACAAGATGGCAGACGAAATAGATTGAATGTCTGGATAGGAAGCTAAGAAGGATAGAGTGCAACCGGTAAAATTACATAGAAGAGAAAAAACACAAGGATTATAAAACGTTGATGCTCAATGAAGTTGGTTTATTACAGGAAAAGAAGTAACCATAGTGATGGTGAATATGCTATTATACACCAAACATGATGATGTTCTAAGAATGCTATTATGCACCAGACGTGATGTAAAAACTTGTAGAAGGAAGGGGTTAGTTGCTATTTGAGGCAGAAGGGTTAGAGCAAAGTAGAAACAATTAGGGGTCAATTACCATATTTCAAAGAAACAATAATTAGAAGAACTCTAGAGCACCTTATTATAAACTATCTCTGGATCCGTCTGCTTTCTCTTTTTGTAGTGACCTGCTCTTCCATGTTTCTTCTCTAAACATTCCATCCCAGTCCCTTACCCTGTTTCTCTACACTATGCAATATTCAAGCTTTGATTTTTCTCTAAAAAGAGAAAAATCTTTCTTGACTGTTATTGGTCCTTTTCACTAATCACTTCATCCCGATACTGAAAAGAAAAACTAATCACTGCATCCAGATTGGTAAATATCAAACTGTAAGGCGTGGAGTAGGTCGATTTTAACTTTAGACTCCTTCACCTCTCCACATTGAAGTGAAGAAATGGAAAGTTATTCCTAATTTATGTCACAGGTCCTTTGATTGAATGCTTAAATGGTCACCTCTACCCACCACTTTCCTTTCTCTCCTAAAAATCTCGACCAATCGCATTTGTTAGTAATTGCAGTGTTCATAGCAGGTAGCGCAAGCCTGTTCTCTTCTTCATTTTCCCCTCATCCTCTGTTCATCTCTTCGTTATTATTAACTTCGTCTATGTTCATTATCTTCATTATTATCATCTCTTCATCATTATCTTTCAACTTCTATGTAGAATTAAAGTTAAAAAGATAAAAGAATATGATTTTATCATAATTGTATGATCCTTAGGAGATATAGGTGTAGATATTTTTAGGAAAATGGTTAAACAGAAAATCCGTTGGAATCGGGAATCTCCTTGAGTCAAGGTACCATCTTTTGTAGAACTTTTTTTTGTATAAATTCATGACTCTTGTACAGATTTAAATCATTGAATATAAGAATTTTTTCTCCTCAAACTTTCATGGTATCAGAGCCACCAGTGAAAGAGACTGTTGCTGCAGATTCAACTCAGGCCATCATGAGCCTAAGCGGAGATACATCAAATTACTCATTCCAGTTAACTGTCCACAAGTTGAATGGACAGAATTATCTGGAATGGGCTCAGTCCGTTAAACTGGTCATAGATGGAAGAGGAAAACTGGGGTATTTGACGGGAGAAACTCAACGGCCAAAAGCCGAAGATTCAAAAGCCAGGACGAGGAAGTCTGACAATTCACTCATCAATGCGCTGATTAATTCTATGGAGCCATCTGTAGGTAAACCTTACCTTTTCCTTCCCGCAACAAAAGATATTTGGGAGGCTGTGAGAGAAACTTACTCAGATTTAGAAAGAATTTCACAAATCTTTGAGGTAAAAACAAAATTGTGGAAGTCCAGACAAGGGGAGCGTGAGGTTATTGATTTTTATAATGAGATGATGTCTCTTTGGCAAGAGATAGATCAATGCTATAATGATGAGTGGGGTTGTCCAACCGATAGTGTTAGGTTCATGAAAAAAGAAGAAAATGATCGTGTGTATTTATTTTTGGCTGGGTTAAATAAGGAGTATGATGAGGTTAGATCCCGAATTTTAGGAAAGAAACCACTGCCAACTCTTAGGGAAGCTTTTTCAGAGATAAGGAGAGAAAAGAGTAGGCGGAAGGTGATGCTAAAACCAAATTCAGATTCAGATTTCAAAATGCTAGAAAACTCTGTGCTAGCTATAGTAAGAAACGAAACTGAAGGGGATAAAAAGAAAAAACCTTGGTGTGAGCATTGCAGGAAACCATGGCACACAAAAGAGACATGCTGGAAACCTCCAAATTGGAAGAAAAAAGGGAATGATGGTCGGTTTGGCCAGCCACTTGACAATCGAGCATTGCAGGTTTTCGGGGATGACAAGGGCCAACAGACTACTTCAGATTTACCTAAGTTCAAAAAGGAACAGTTAGAGTTGTAATCTCCACAAATTCGAGGCGAAAGCACTCCAAGCCAACCATCTTGCTCATTTGTCCAAAGAGGTATCCTACCCTCAGTCTTCCTTAGTAGTAGTACCCCGCGAAAATTCTCTTAAATTGTTGATTTCGGAGCAACTGATCATATGACCAGTTGTTCCCAATCATTTTCTACATATGTCCCATCTGCAGGAAATAAAAAGATTCGGGTGGCAGATGGTTCACTCTCGGCAGTAGCTGGGATGGGGACAGTTAAAATTTCACCACGTCTTGTCCTACATGATGTTCTTCATGTTCCTAAGTTATCATGTAATTTATTATCAGTAAGTAAACTTGTTTGTGTCCTTCGTTGTCGTGCCATTTTTTATTCTTCCCGTTGTGAATTTCAGGAACCAATCTCGGGGAGGACGATTGGCAGTGCTAGAGAAAGTGAAGGTCTTTATGTCTTCGAGGATGGATCTAATTTTAGTTTTCAATCTCCAAGTACCTGTTTGACCTCTAATTGTATTTGTAATAATGTTATGCTTTGGCATTATAGGTTGGGACATCCTAGTTTTTTCTATTTAAAATATTTATTTCCGAGTTTATTTAATAATTAAAGTCCATCTCTTTTCAATTGTGAAGTTTGTGAAATTGCGAAGCATCACCGAACCTCTTTCCCATCTAAGCCATATAAAGCTACTAAACCTTTTCTCCTAATTCACAATGATGTTTGGGGACCATCTAGGATTCCTACCATGATAGGGAAAAAATGGTTTGCAAGCTTTATTGATGATCATACGAGACTTAGTTGGGTATACTTATTGAAAGACAAATCTGAAGTCAAAGAGATCTTTAGAATGTTTTATACTATGATTGAAACACAATTTCAAGTGAAGATACAAATATTTAGGAGTTACAATGGAAGAGAATACCTTAATAAAGCATTAGGGGATTTTTTCATAGAAAAACGCATAGTACAACAAAGATCGTGTCCAGATTCTCCCCAACAAAATGGGGTTGCAGAGAGGAAAACCAAACATCTCTTAGAGGTTACTTGCCTTCAAAAGTTTTACAGCGCAAGACACCCCTAAGTGTTTTACAGGAGACTTTTCCTTCTTCTAGGTTGATGAATGATTTACCTTTGAAAGTTTTTGGATGTACTGCTTTTATTCATAACCGAACTCATTGGAAATTAGATCCTAGAGCCAAAAAATGTGTGTTTGTGGGATATGCACCAAATCAGAAGGGGTACAAATGTTATGATCCACATAAGAGAAAAACATTCACTACGATGGATGTAACCTTCTTTGAGTCTGAACTATATTTTAAGTCTCATCTTCAGGGGGAGAAATTAAGAGAAGATTCGCTTCAATTTCTTGATCTTTCTGAACCTAGGAAAGAATCAGATTCTAGAATTTATTTAGATAAGGACTTTAGTGTTTTATTACCGGAATTAGATGTTTGGAATCTAAATCTTTAAGAAAAAATCATGACATTGATACAAATAAAGCAAATGATCAAACAGGAACAAAAGAGCTTATTGTCTACTCAAGAAGGAGCAAAAATCAAAGACATGAAACTGGAACTACTTGGCACTGTCAAGAATCTAAACCCCAAGATTCTACTAATCCTCAAGGTAACTCCCCTATAAACTTATCTGAGTCTAGTCATGTCCAGTCCGATTCTAGTGATCTTGACCTTCTCATTGCCTTGAGGAAAGGTGTCAGACATTGTGCAAAGTATCCCATATCCAATTTTGTGTCTTTTAAAAATCTTTCCCAAAAGTTCTCTGCTTTCTGCTCACAATTATCTAGTATGGAAATTCCAAGAAATGTGCAGGATGCTCTAAAAGTTCCCAAGTGGAAGGAAGCAATTCTTGAAGAAATGATGGCACTTGAAAAAAATAAAACGTGGGAGGTAGTAGATTTGCCAAAGGAAAAAAAGACTGTTGGTTGCAAAATGGGTGTTCACAGTAAAGTTCACATCAGATGGGTCCTTAGAGAGATATAAGGCACGTCTGGTAGCCAAAGGTTTTACACAAACCTACGGGATTGACTATCTGGAGACACTTGCGCCGGTGGCAAAACTAAATACTATTCGAGTTTCTGGCTATTGCAGTGAACTTGGACTGGCCTCTTCAACAACTTAATGTAAAGAATGCATTCCTTAATGGCGACTTATTGGAAGAAGTCTACATGGACCCTCCTCCAGGATTTGAAAACAGGTATGGCTCGAGAGTTTGTAAATTGAGGAAATCTTTATATGGGCTAAAGCAGTCTCTGAGAGCATGGTTTGAAAGATTCACCAAGTTTGTGAGGAAGCAGGGATATGCTCAGGGACAAGCAGACCATACAATGTTCACAAAGCACTCAAAAGAAGGGAAGATAGCAGTTTTAATAGTGTACGTGGACGACATAATTCTAACAGGGGATGACTCAATAGAAATAGAAGCCTTGAAGAAGAAACTAGCCTCAGAATTTTAAATCAAAGATCTCGGACTATTGAAATACTTCTTCGGTATGGAGGTAGCTAGATCAAAAAGAGGACTTGCAGTTTCTCAACGTAAGTATGTACTTGACTTGACGAAACTGGGATGAGCGGATGTCGCCCAGCAGAAACTCCAATAGATCCCAATAAAAAAATTGGGATGGAGGGAAAACTGGTGGACGTAGGACAATATCAAAGACTAGTTGGAAAGCTTATCTATTTATCACATACAAGACCAGATATAGCTTTCGCAGTAAGTTTGATAAGTCAATTTATGCATTCTCCTCGTGAAGAACAATTGGAGGCAGTTTATAGGATATTAAGATACCTTAAAGGTTCACCAGTGAAAGGATTATTCTTTGGAAAAGGTGAACATCAAAGGATTGAAGCTTATACAGACGCTGATTGGGCAGGCCCGATCTCAGACAGAAGGTCTACCTCTGGGTATTGTACCTATGTATGGGGTAATCTTGTAACCTGGAGGAGCAAAAAGCAGAATGTGGTAGCCCGGAGTAGTGAAGAAGCAGAATTTCGTGCTATGGGCAATGGAGTATGTGAGATAATTTGGCTCAGGCGAATTTTAGAGGAGCTGAGAAGACCTGTTACAATGCCTATGAGACTATACTGTGACAACAAAGCTGCAATCAGAATTATCACAATCCAATTCAACATGATAGAACAAAACATGATGAGATAGATAGACATTTCATAAAAGAAAAGGTTGAAGATGGAGTAATCTGCATGCCCTTTGTTCAGACTTCTCAACAGATAGCCGATATTCTCACTAAGGGACTATTCAAGCCACATTTTGAATCTCTAGTTAGCAAGTTGGGCATGATTGATATCTATGCACCAACTTGAGCGGGAGTATAGAATTAAAGGAAAAAAGATAAAAGATTCTGATTTTATCAGATTTGTATGATCTTTAGGAGATATAGGTGTAGATATTTTTAGGAAAATGGTTAAACAGAAAATCCCTTGAAATCAGGAATCTCCTTGAGTCAAGGGATTGTTGCCATCTTTTGTAGAACTCTTTTTTGTATAAATTCATGACTCTTGTACAGATTTAAGTCATTGAATATAAGAATTTTTTCTCCTCAAACTTTCATTCTATCAAAGTCAAACTGAAGTTAGAGCCAACATACATACATACATACATACATACATACATGCATACATACATGCATACATACATACATACATACATATGTACGTTATGTTATATATTTGAAATTTAGAGATGAATGAAAGTGATACCACTTGACCGAACAAAGCTTCCTGATCCACTAGTTAAGCGCATCATTTGGCTTCTTGAGGTTGGAACTCGAACCTCAACCTGGAAATTCTTTTTGCAAATATTGAGCTAGCCTTTTTTGTGCTAAAAAAAATAGGTGGAGCAGAATCAAACCCTACCTACAACAAAGCCAAGGCTCCTCATGTTTACTAAAGTGATATAATAATTTGATGTTCATTAAAGTGGTTTGTTTATCTTTCTTCCTCGTATAAATGTCGCCACCGATTATGAAAGATCCTGCATACGCCACTGCGTGAGGGTCCCAATAATTAGTTTATTGCTCGATGCCTGAGTTAGTTCATGGATGATGTGTACTTGTTGATCTGTCTTATAAATATTTCTTTTTCCTAAATCTTTACAGTCCTTATTGCTCAAAAATAAAAGTACTAGAGAAACATTTAGCTAAATCAAAGCACTAGAAATTGAACCCCTGCCTCTCAAATCAACTTGGCACTGATTGTGTGAACCTTTGTGCTTTCATCTTTTTAATACACTTGTGTTCACCAAACTCTATCAAGTCAACTGGACATAGTGCTTCTGTTTCTACCGATATTAATATCTTCCAGAAAGGAGTAGTGAAGATAAGAGCTAATATAACTGAATGCCAAGATAGAAGAAAATTAAAGGCCGTATTTAGATTAGAACAGACTCTTACGGTGTGGATGATAACAAAAGCATCAAAATTTTGAACAAGGACGCTAGCAATCCACTGTGCGTTTCACTTTTGATCAAGTATAAAGTCCCTACCATCAGACATTCAAAACAAATTAGTTAAATTCAATTAAAAAAAACATGCCAAGAAGGCATCTTGAAAATTAGAGACAAAAATAGAGACCTCCCATGAGATCTCCTTAGTAACATGAAATTTGGATGATAATCCACTTAGTTTAACTTTTAGCCCACCCTGAAAGGATAAAGCATCACCACCACCCACCCACCCCCACCCACCCGGTTTCAATGCTCTTGTTGAAGTGTGGTGACCGCCTCATTTAAAAGCCAAACGCTTAGAGAGGATACACTTTTATTTAGTTAATCGTATCTTCAACAACCCCCCTCATGAGCAGTCTAATTCTTTTGATGGGTCAAGTAAGTGAAAAACTTTCCTAACGAAGGGTGTTGGTGAAACTTGAACTCAGGCTTAGATACCATATTGAAATGTGTGAATGCCTCATCTAAAAGCCAAAGCTGTTAGAAAAGACACACTTTTATTTAGTTGAATATATCTTCAACAATTATAAAACTCCCTTATTTTGACTTCATGTAACCGAACACATTTTTAACTTCATCAAAAGAAAACTCATCAATCTTGCATAAACATACCGTTCCCCTTTGGTAACAATATTTTGAGAAATTTAGAGGACAAAAAGATTTGTTCAACTTCAATGCATGTTATCAGAAAAAAAGAATTATGTATGTATTATATAGTAACCAATAGTCTAATGGTCAATAAAGTAGGTGCAAACTTTGGAAACCAGGGTTAAAATGCGGGCAGAGACAAAATACTGGGTTACTTTCCTCCCGTCTACCTAAGCTTTGGCGGACAGAGTTATCCGATTATCCGGTACATGTGCTTGTGGGAGGTAGTAGATACCCGATAGAGTAGTCCATTTGTGCACAAGCTGTCCCGACAATGACCGTTATCAAAAAGAATTGTATCGTAATCTTCAAGGATTTTTTAGGAATTAGGATACACGCACACACATATACGTATATGTACACACACATATACGTATATGTGTGTTGTGCATATATGTAGACGTGTGTGTGTACATATACGTATGTGTGTGTGTGTGTATTTTTGGGTTGAATAACGGCAGCCAATTGAGATATTGGGTTCTCTTGTTTCTTTCTATATCTTTTAGAACAATTTCCTAGAGATGTTTTTGATTAATTAAATAAGTGTTATTAGAATCCAAAGGGCAAGCTTTTCAATTCATGTAAAATATGTTTGGTTGCTGAAAAAAATAAAGGGGATTTCTATAATATTTAAGATGATACGGAAGGTATCTTGTTACAGAAAGAAGCATAGAGAAGCCTGATAAAATAACCTAAACAATTAAAAAGAAAACAAGACAAGAACGCAAATTCAAATCAAGCTAAAACCTCAAATCAAGCAAAATTCATGATGTACCTGAGTGTAATTGCATTAAAATCTGCCCAAGAGAGCTGGAGAGTGCCATAAATGACCCACATTTAGTTGATTCCTTGAATTCTGCAACTTGAAGAAAAACAGATGACGGAGCATCCAGCATAGCCCTGATGGCAGAGGCAGCTGCAACCCGTGCCTAGAGCAGACCCAATACCAGATATTAGTAGCAGAAAAACTGTGCTATTCGGGTGATGCTTTACAGGACAGGTTATTAGAAAACTAACTTAACGAGTAGCTGTCGAATAAATATTCTTCTTTTCCTTTTTTAAGAATAATTATACTTCTCCTTTAGTTGCAAGTAGTACTTCTCCTTTTAGATGAACCCCCCACCCCCAAACCCTCCCCCCAGGACGGAGGTGGTGAGAAGGATAAATGATAGCAAAAAATATCATTTTGGATAGCAAAAGAATATATACTTTCTTTTAGTTGCAAACAGTACTTCTCCTTTTCCAACAACCTCTCCTTACCCTAGGACAGAGCTGGTGAGAAGGATAAATGATAGCAAGAAATATAATAAAATAGAAATACCTTTAGAAATGGATCAAACAGCAAACAACTCATCAGTGTTGCCTCATACCTCCTGCAAATAGCAACAGAAAAGTGGGAAAAAGGCAAGAGCAGGTACACCAAACAAAGTTGGGAAGGAAAATCAGAGACGTGAACAGATGAAAAAGCAAAAATCTTAACCTTGGCAGTAGGACATCACTGGATGGTAAAAGCATTGTCCACTGAGCCGTAAATGATTTGGGATCAGCTAGACAAAGGTCCTTCAAGGAAAATTCAATTATTCAAATAAATTAGCATTATGCATAACCAAAAGAACAAAGAATCATGTTTTTGCCATGAGATATCCATGTCAACCATGGACAATCAATTGCCAAATTGCTCATTTGTGATGTCCCACACACAAGGCTCTGTGAAAAGCACATCAATTAAATAGCTACTAGCAAACTCAAAACAATAAGCAAATTCATCTTGGAGATATCCTCGACTTACATAAATAAAAACACATGTATGAAAACTATTGCACAATCATACTAATTACAACAAAAGATATTGCTAACAAAGTTGCTTGTTTCGCATGCCTTTTGGCAAAAGAGGCAGTCTTGACACTGGATAACCTTATTGAGAGGGAATTTCAATTTATTTTTTTTTATAACCGTCAAATAAGTACATGAAAGAAAGACGACAACGACAACAACGACAACAACAACAACAACAAACCCAGTGTATTCCCATAAATGGGGTCTGGGGAGGGTAGTGTGTACGCAGACCTTACCCCTAGCTTATAGAGATAGAGAGGCGGTTTCCGATAGACTCGGAGCTGCTCAAAGGGAGAACGGACAAGAGAATAAGCTAGAAATACATTTGAAATCTCTCTTTCTACAAGTCTTTTTCTTTCTTTCTTTCCCCTTCATTTATCAAGTGTAGGAAATAATTCTAGTTCTTCTTTTTAATTAAATAGGGGGAACTATTCTTCTTGAATATTTCTTTCTATTTTCTTATTTAATGGACGAGGATATTTCCATTGTTAATACTAATTCCGGTATGGAGTAACTTTTCTTGTGTTGGGAGAAAGACGGATCTTAATATTTCTATATAATAGTAGATATTATTCCTCAAATTCACATGCTTGAGCTAAAACTTTTTATTTACATTTTATCTGCTTTTACAGTTAGACATTATTTGATTTATTAACATCGATCTATCTTGTACTACATATTAAATGTTTATTAATTTTGTAATTGAGAGAGGCGGAAGAAATAATATAGTTAATTGTAGTATTGATAGATGTTAATATTTATTCACTAATATCTATCTCTTTTATGTTATAACTAATTTTACAATTATTTGTAATCGAGAGAGGCGAATAGTGTAATAATCAGTTATAACAAGTAGGGTAACCGAAAGGGGCTTACTAACAAGAGCATGTTTTAGTTCAATCATATATTTCTGGTTCTTTAGTATTACTATTTTGAAGATTAATTTGTATAACCGAGAGAAGTGCAATTAATTATTCAACTTGAGTAATATATATATTTGTAATCATGAGAGGCATTTATACATTTTTGAGAAATAAAAAGTGAAGAATAATAATTTTACTATATAATAGAAATATTAAGTGAAATCAAGATCCCAACATCTTTATCATATTTGTAAAAAACAAAAATACTTTTTTTCTACTGTTTGTTTATTCATTATTTGCTAGTTAACTCTCTACTCAACTTTTCGGATTCTCTCAAATAGTAATTAAAACAAGAACCATTTGTAGAATAGATAAACCAATTTTTGTGGGATCGACATCTTTTTATACTATAATTTGACAGAGTACGAGTTTAAAATTCATATACGCTGGACACTCGTCAAATTTTTGATGTCGTTGACGAGTGTCTAGCGTATATAAAATTCTAACTCGTACTCTGCCAAATAATAGTATAGAAAGATGTCGAACCCACAGAGTTGGTTTATCTATTCTACAGACGTTTCTTGTTTTAATTACTATTTGAGAAAATCAGAAAGAGTTGAATTGTGAATTAACTAACTAAAAATGCACGAATAGAGCAATAGAAAATATTTTATTTTTCACAAATATGATAAAAAAAGGTGTTGGGATTCTGACTTCACTTAATATTTCTATTATATAGTAGAATTATTATTCTTCAATTTCTATTTCTCAAAAATGTATAAATGCCTCTCACGATTACAAATATATATTATTACTCAAGTTGAATAATTAATTGCACTACTCTCGATTATACAAATTAATCTTCAAAATAGTAATACTAAAGAACCAAAGAAATATGATTGAACTAAAACATGCTCTTGTTAGTAAGTCCTTTTCGGTTACCCTACTTGTAAATAATAGACCTAAGATACTTGAAACTCTCTTTTGGGGACGACTTGAGTACCAATCTTCACTTTCACTCCTTCATGCATCCCATCACTGAACTTGCACTCCAAGTTCTCAGTTTTTGACCTACTCAACTTGAAACCCTTAGACTCCATCATTTGTCTCCAAACTTCCAACCTAGCGTTAACTCCGTCTCGCGTCTCGTCAATCAGGACTATGTCATCAGCGAATATAGCATACACCATGGCACCTCCCATTGTATGTGTCGCGTCAGCAACTCTAACGCTAAGGCAAACAAAAACGGGCTAAAAGCCGATCCCTGATGCAACCCTATCTTCATTGGGAAATGATTTGAGTCTTCGCTCCCTCGTACATGTCCTTAATCACCCTAATGTACGCCACTGGAACACCGCTAGCCTCCATATATCTCCATAGGACCTCTTACGGGTTCTAGGTCTATGAATACAATATGCAAGCCCTTCTTCCTCTCCCTATACTGCTCCACTAATTTCCTCACAAGGTGAATCTGTATAGACCGTCCCGGCATAAATCCGAACTGGTTCTCGAAAATAGTAACACTACGCCGCACCCTACTCTCCACCACCCTGTCCCAATGAAGCACTTGAGCCATTGCATTGGCTAACTTGTGAAACAAAAGTAAAAAAACGGGCATACTGGTGCAGAAAACATCCAGCATTCACGCAAGGTCCGAGGAAGGGCCGCACCCCTAGGGTTGTGATGTAGACAGCCTAACCTAATGCAAGCATTAGTAGCTACTTACACAGCTCGAACCCGTGACCAACAGGTCACACGGAGACAACTTTACTGTTGCTCCAAGACTCCCCTTCTTGTGAAACAAAAGCACATGTACAAATCATAACTGTCAAAAATAGGCAGATTAGCAGGCCAAATGCAATACGGCAGTCGCGCATATTGGCACTTGTTCACCAAGAAAGAAACAAGGAGGATAAGAGAAAGGCATAATTATGGAATATGCGTGAAAAATTAAAAAAGAAACTTAATACAATTTCCACTGTCAAATTACCTGTACATTTTCTTTTTTGTGTTTTTGGTAAGTCAAACATTCCATTACTACACACCAAGTTGGTGTCAGAAGTATATACGACTCAAACCAATTGATCTACTGGAATCTCTCTAATTTTCCAGCTATCTATACAATTTAATATTTAGAAGAATTTGCGCTGTCAATCCATGTAGATTTTCAATTTTTGGAGTAAGTCAAACATTTCATTACTGTACACCAAGTTGATGTCAGAAGTATATACAAAATTGTTTGCATGACTCAAACCAGGTCATCCACTGGCATCTCACAAATTTGACAGCTACCTATACTACAAGAGTCCTTGCTTTGCACCGAAAACATTGTCGCATTGTAATTGACTGTTTGTACATTTTCTTATTGCAGCATAATAGCTAAATCATGCAGATAATGCTTACCTGCCATATATCCTCCCTTATTACTATCCAATATCATTAATATATATATGCTCTTTCATTCTGTTTGTTAGCAAAAGCTCACAAAAATCATACAGTTCAAGAAGTAGGATATGCAAAAAAGGAGTCTTTCACGAATTAAGTGGAATTGAAACAATTCCAAAACCCCAACTATCAACAACAAGAACCATAAAGGTTTTTGAGCAGAACCTTTCAGAATCATCTCAAATAAGACAACTTTAGAATTTGATGTGATGTTCGGTACATACAAGATCAAGGAGGATATAAGATATTGAGACCATGAGGCAAATTGCAAGAAAGAAGTTAGTTCGGAAATACCTGGATACAAATGATCGCAGCTAATCTAGTCTTAGCATAGGGTGTATTGCAAGTACCCCACCCTGATCCATCACTATCACTGTTTTCTGAATCAGATGATAGTGTTAGTGATTTCTCATCCTCCAACTGAAAATTTTTCAGATTTTTATTTCGTAAGTGTGGAGGCCTATATCGGCCCGTTTGTGATTTTGTTGATTCTGCCAAATCTGGCTTCATGCTAACAGAAGTAATCTGCTTCTTATCAGCAATGGCAAACATATCGTGTGATTTATTAGTAAGGCCATAATGAATAAAATTCTTCAAAGCCACAACAAGACCTGCCACCTAAGAAATAGAAGTACATGGATTACAACTTCGAAAGTCGCAGTCTATTAAAAAAATCGACTCTATCTATCAAAGAAAGGGGGAAGAAAATAAAGCAAGAATCTTATCAACATAATGCAGTCCTTACATGGCCAGACAACGATCCCTTGGCATCTGTAAGAACCAAGTGCAGGCAATGTAGAAGCGAGGTATAAAACCTGGAGAAAAGATCTGCCACCATGTCATTGATAAGAAAATCAAGACATTATATACAAAGTACAAACAAGCAAATACTAAGCAAGAATGAACAACCCAGCCTTCTACCTGGTACCGCGAAAGTAAACAAAAAATAAAAAGCAAAGGAATAAGAGGATACCTGGCAGTGGCTCCATCTTCCTTAATATGGCCTTTAGATGCCACCGTTTCCAAAATATGTCTAAGGATCTAAATTCACAACACAAACTCCCAAATAAAAACCTATAAGCAAATTTTAGGAGGCACACAAAGCAGTCTAAAGTAGAATACCCACCTCAATTGTTGATTGCCAAGTATCAACTGGTAAAGAAGATGCAAATCTCGAATATAGTTCACCAATCATAGTAAAAGCTACTATTTCAACTTCCCATGAACTGTTATAACCAGATATTATTTTCTTGCCTCTTGATTTTGACAAATTACTTGCCTCGGGATGAAGACTGGAAACAATTCTGAGGAGGAAATTTAGCAGCTGCAAGTGTTCAGCTAACAAACCTGTTCTTTCACTTGCAGCCAAAAGACATCTGAAAATAGAAGATGGCAGATACAAGAATCAGAAACATCAACAATCAAAATCTCCAACGTGGTGGATTTGAAATAACAGAATTTGTTCTAATGAATAAGTGAATGTTTATGCAACCCTAAGAAAAACTAGGAAGTAACAATGGCAAGACAAAATTGTAAGTAATACTAAGCAAGTGCTTCCTCTATCCCAAATTTGATACGTGATGAGACTGATTGTCTTTTGTTTGAAAAGTAAAGATTAAGGAAAGAAGGAAAAGATGGAGAGAAAAGGATGAACACAACACAGGAAGGACAGAGAACAGACCTTGAAGTCTCAGAACATTGTTTTATGGCTCTAGCCACGGAAACATCAGCAGTATTAGCTTTCTCAAGAGTTTCCACTAAGCTCCGTAAGGAGTCAAATAAAAGAGGCCAAGAACTAGAACTCATTTTTCAGAAACCGGGATTATTGGGATAATATATCTGCAAAACAGCAAAAGATATTAGTCAATATAACTTAATGTTTATCAATCTTTGATCAAAGGAACATTTCTTTTTATGATAAAATGAGAACAAAATAAAGAGAGAACTCTCATAAACTGGACTCATGGTACTGAAGATTATTTTCTTCTCTTGGTAACATTATCAACGTTTTCGTGAGCTTTCTCGAGTTCATCAAGCACCAATTCTGTACTTCATAGATGGGGAGAACCCCTTGGATTTTCATCTTCAAGAACCTTAACAGTGAGGCAGAAGACCTTGCAGCCTTTCCATTTGTTAGGTTCATGTCCATAGATAAACTCCCAGAAAAATTTGAGCTAGCCCCTTTTGGTCTTGAGCGTCTATAGCTTTCCCTTTTGGCTTTACTTATTTGGAAAACTAAATGCCCCTTGGTAAGATCTTTAGCATAGTCTCCTCATTCATCAAAAACTCGATATTACAGACATGTTGTTGACGTATAGGCCTAACAAAGCATTATGGAAAATCTGCTACCATTAGTTCTCGCAATGCTCCTGACACATTATCTGTGGCAACATTTACATGGCATATTTGGTGACAACTTGTTTTTCCCAAACCATTTATCATCTCCATGTTACAAACTTATAAGGCTTCACTAATCGGAAAAAAAAAATTATAAGGCTTCAACTTAGGATAGGACTAGGAGGCCCTTCATAGATCTTCATATACAGAACTTGATCTTGCTTCTAGAAATTGTGTCGTATAGACTGGTTTTTTTGGTGGCACAAAGATAAAGGTCTTTTCATAAATGACAAATTCAGTTAGAAAATCATTGATTTTATTCAGTTAATCTTGATTTCCTTGCTTAATCATAAAGATCTTCTCTTCTTTACACAACCTCTTCGTTTCTCCATTAATAAAGCTTTTCATTATAAATACACAAGATATACTTGAGCAGTTGAGCTGCACAGAGAGATAGCTCATTACTCAATTATGGATCCCACAAGCACCCCATTTTCAAAAGAAGATACATTAACTCAACTATCTATCTAATACAATATAACAATAAAACTTGCCATACTTCTAAACCAATGAACATCTCATAACCTAGAAAATTATCGCCCGCTTCATCATAACATAATCTGCTAAGATATAACTCATGTATAATTCAAGCATACTCAAATTTAACATGTCACTGCTTGAATTAAAAATCCAATTGCCTCTTTAGTTTTCCCCCCACTAAACTTTGGGAGTCATTTAATTAAGCATCGACATGCACTGCAAATGTAGCAGCGGAAGAAAATATTAAATTAATAATTGAAAACTAATTTGATAGAAAATAAGTTTTTTCAGTTTATACAGTTAAAAGGGGCAGCCTGGTGCAGTAAGCTCCCGCTATGCGCGGGGTCTAGAGAAGGGCCAGACCGCAAGGGTCTATTGTACGCAGCCTTACCAAGCATTTCTGTAAGAGGCTGTTTCCACGGCTTGACCGTGACCTTCTGGTCACATGACAGCAACTTTACCAGTTACGCCAAGACTTCCCTTCAGTTTATACAGTTAAATGAATTTAAATTCCTCAGACTTGTAGTATTTGTTTAAAATAATAATTTTAGTAGAATGCATCGATCAAGAATGCCCTTTATTCAGATTTCAAAAATAGATGCATACACGAACACGTCCATCCCTCTTGGGCATGGGGACGATGTTCGAAATTCAATCAGAATAATCTACTATTCCTTAATGAAATCAGTATAGTAACAAGACAGCTACATAAATTGAAACTGTGGGAGTAATATACAACCTTTAATCAATCAGTTACGCCTCAATCTCATATTAGTGGGATCGGCTTAGTCCTCTCTGTTTACACCGATGTAATTTGGATGCTAAACAATGCGGCTATTAAGGCACGGCTCATAAAAAATGGTTTTCTTAAAGCAAGCTAGAGGCTATGGAAGTTCTTAAAATCTCATACATATCCCTACAAGGACATGAACTCACGAAGCCTCTTAAGAATAACAACCTTGGTAAACAAAAGGCAATAGTACAATAATTGTCAGAGATGTCAATTCCGATGTTCTTTAAAACACGAACCTAAACTCAAAAACCATAATGGACATATTGATCAGAATTAAGGAGTTTTTCAAATCTAATTAAATTCATGCCACATTCTTAATTTGAGGTTACAAAAAAATACTACTCCCTCTGTTTCAATTTATGTGAACTTATTTCCTTTTTATTCCGTGACAAAAAAAATGACCCCTTTCCATATTTGGAAACAATTTACCTTTATGCAATGATTTATGACCACACAAAATATATGTGCCTCATTTTACACCACAAGTTTAAAAGTCTTCCCTTTTTTCTTAAACTTTGTGCCCAGTCAAATGGGTTCACATAAATTGAAACGGAGGGAGTATTCTTTTTCCAATAAAGTGGGACGAGAACCATGAGGTCTCAAGTTCGCGAAAACAAAGGTGATTTCTTCCGATCTGCCTATGCCTAGTACGCAGAGTTAACCAAGTACCTATGCTAGAGGGAGGTAGCAGGTACCCAGTACAACTATCTGCCTAAGCCTGGTAGGCAGAGTTATCTGGTACATATACTTGAGCAGTTGAGCTGCACTTAGCGATAGCTCATTACTCAATTACAGATCCCACAAGCACCCCATTTTCAACAGAACATACATTAACTCTACTATCAATCTAATACATATATCACATCAAAAGTTGTCATACTTCTAAACACATGGAGTATCCCATAATCAAGAAAATAAGCGCCCCAATCAAAATATAATCTGTTAAGATATAACTCACGCATAACCAAGCATCTCGGATTTAACATGTCACTTCTTGACAAAAAACCAATTGCCTCGTTAGTTTTTACTCCACCCAAACTTTGGGGGTCATTTAATTAAGCATCGAATTTACTAGTTAATTTGACACATGCACTATAAATGTATCAGCAAAAGAAAATGTTAAAGTAATAAGTGAAAGCTAGTTTGACAGAAAATAGAAATCTTTCAGTTTAAATAGTTAAATGAATTTAAATTCCTGAGACTAGTAATATTTGTTAAAAATAATAATATTAGTAGAATGCATCAACCAATAGTGCCACGTAAATTGAAATTAAGGAAGAAATATACAACCTTCAATCTACTATGCCTCGATCTCATATTAGTTGGATCAGCTATACAAATTCTACATCTATTCCTCTCTAAACAGGTCCATGTCATTCGAACACTAAACAATTTGATTACTAAGGCACAGCTCATGAAAAATGGTTTGCTCAAGGCAAACTACATGTTTTTGAGGTTCTTTAGATCTCATACATATCCCTTCAAGGACATGAAGTCTCTTAACAATAACAACCTTGGTAAACAAAAAAATATATATATATATTAATATCCAGTTTATTTGAGGATGCTAGAAAAAATATTATTTTTTCAATGAAATGGGAGGAGAACCATGAGGTCTTAGGTTACAGCTTGTTTGGATAGTTTTTATGTGTCGATCCATAATGTATCGTATAGTATTGTATTGTACTTTATCGTTTTGATGTATACAATGTTTGGATAGATTGTATTGTTTACTGTCATTTCTTGATGTCATGCATCAACAATATGAAAAATAAATTTGCAATATTATAAAGAAAAAGTAAGGTACGAGATAATATTATTATATAAAAAGGTAGGGTAAATGATAAAATAGGATCATTTAATAATAAAAGAGGGCAAGATGAGAGACAATAAGGAAACGACGTGACCACACCAAATCGGCCGTTCCATAAAGTGACTTTTTGTTGTTACGTAACAACGGATTTAAACGATACGATATAATAAAATTTAAGTAACAATCAAAACAAACATTGTATTTAAAGTAACAATATGATACAATACAACAGGTAACAACCATCCAAACAAACTGTAAAATCCGATGGAAAGCAAAAAAAAATATAAAGTGATTTTTTCACATCTGCCTAAGCCTAGTGGGTAGAGCTATCTAATACATGTGCTGGTAAGAGGTACTCCCTCCGTTTAAATTTATGTGAACCTATTTCCTGTTTAGTCCGTGCCAAAAAGAATGACCCCTTTCCAAATTTGGAAACAATTTACTTTTATGCAATGATTTATAGCCACACAAAATATATGCGTCTCATTTTATACCATAAGTTTAAAAAATTTCTCTCTTTTCTTAAACTTTGTGCCCAGTCGGTTCACATAAATTGAAACAGATGGAGTAGCAAGTAGCTCGTAGAATAGTCTAGGCGCACGCCAGAGGCAGATACAGCCCTTTAGTAGCGGGTTCATCCGAACCCAGTAATTTCAACGCACAGTACAAATGTATATGTAAAAAATCATTAAAAATACAAATAAATAGGTATGAATCCATAACTTTAACAATATAATAGGTTCAATGCTAAGAACCTTAAAGAATTAACCCCTCCTCAGGCGCCCGCAAGCTGGACCCAACACCACCGTGATCAAAAAAATATATACTGTTTTCACCACTTAGCCAAAATTTGCACCCACTAACCATAAAAGGGAAACCCAATTACTTGAATTAAAGACAGACACATACTTTGCTGCTATTGAATACAAATTGTATTAGCAGTGCAGATAATTGACTGAAATCTATTACTACTTTAATTCCAATTGTAAATGAACCCGAGTATAAGTTTTGATAAGAATCTTTTCTTAATCATTCCTTAATCTCTTTGTGTGTGTGTGTGTGTGTGTTACTCCTAAGACAATTTTTCAGAAATTGATAAATAATATAGCAAGAGGAGAGAAAGGGAACTTACAAGTGGATTTGGAGGAACTTCTTCACAGGCGAAGGAGAGTGATTGAAGAAGCTCCGTTATGATTTGAAAATGGGGCCAAACGGAACGGATTCGGGTCTGGCTTCGTGTCTTAAACCCGCTATACCACTTTTAAGATAGAATTTAGTCGAATTTTAAAATGTTTTGATAAAATAGTCACATTACTAATGCGAAAATACAAATATGGACAAAAATATTTCTATCTAAAATACAGAACAACTCAAGAAATGATTACTAGACTTATAAGTTAAAATCATAGAATTATTCCTCGAGTTTGAATGATCTAAAATAATAGCTCTTAATTGTTGAAGTATGTGAATTAAAAAATCATGAATCGTTTCTGGATTTTTCTGGATTTTGCACTAGTAAAGATTCAAAACAAGTAATTTATCCTGGATTTTGTATATAAAGGTTTAAAATTGTTGAAGTATGCTGTGAATTCAAAAACCATGAATCGTTCATGGATTTTTCTGGATTTTGCACTAGTAAAGGTTCAAAAACCAAGAAACGTTCATGAATTTTAAATTTTATACAAGTAAAGGTTTGAAATTAGTGAAGTATATTGAAAATTCAAAAACCATGAACTGTTTCTGAATTTTGCACTAGTAAAGGTTCGAAAACCACGAATCATTCCTAGGTTTGAAAATATAGCAAACTTTTGATTTCCAATATAGTTTATTGGGTTCCACTTGTCAAAGTTTCGAATTCCAGTACTAATTCCTGGAGTTCTGTTTCGTATTTAGTTGGGGGAAAATATGCTAATTTAACCGGATCAATGACTACTTTGTCATTATAATTTAAAATATGGGTAAACTCTAATAGCTGCCCCAAAAAATGGCGAACCCAACTAATTTTGAACCGAATTTTTTTGTCCACAAATGGCCCTTTATCTTTCTTTTCTTTTTTTGTCTTAAGTGAACTAGTCTTAAGGTAAGCGCGTCGAATTGTATCATGTGTCGATGAATACAAATTTTAAAGAGAATTTCATATATTTTATGTTGAAAACTATATTTTAGTTATAAAATAAAAGTTAAATAAAAGTAATAAAAATTTTGAAAAGACAATTATTGATCTTATTTAGCTAATTACTTAATAAAGGAAGAACATGTGCCCGATAGAAGCTCTCAATCATCACGATTAATATATTTAACTTAATTTTATTTCGCTTTTATAATTTTATTACTTTAATTTTCACAAGCTATATATCATGCTTCCCTTTTTATTTCAACAAGAACATATGACCCTTGAAGATTTAAGAGTTTAACTAAAACGAAAATTTGAAAAGCTATACATTCTTAAGTTCATTATAGAATATACAAACATAATCAGTTAACTGACATAAGATGTGTTTTTTTTGTCTCGCGAATTATTGCCAATAGAATAGAAATCACTATCGCAAAATAGCATTAATTAATCTACTCTTTTTTTGTTCTGAAGAGGCTCTCTTCCTCTGTCCAAGCATATAATGCATCCAGATTCTACATTCAAATGCATCAAAAGTTGTATTTTATATAATGAAGCATCATTGTCCATAGCTGTTCTTTTGCTCTTCATGTCAGCTAACATAGTATGAAAAAGAGATTTCTATATATCTTCTAATAGTCGCATATAGTAAAGGCACGTACAAAGAGTCTTAATTAGGGGAACGGGGATCTAAAAAGCAAAATGACCGATCGGGTCTTTACAAAAACTATGGTGCAATTGCTAGGGGTTAATAAAGAGGTGCCTCTTCTGCAATTTGAACTACTATTGAAGAGCTTGCATATCGGCAAAGATTATGTCACGGCCCCAGTTTCCCTTTATAGGATGTTGTGATGACACCTAGCCTTTAAGAGTAGGTAAGCCTAATGCTTACTAAAATAAATGACAAAATTCAACCGACAACTATTAAATATGAAACAGAAATTTCTATACAAGCCAACAATCCCAAAACTGGTAGTACAAGTCATGAGCTTTACTGAGTTCACTAGAAAATATCTAAGTACAATTGTTCCGAAATAGAAATAAACTAAACAAAAATAACTTCTGAAGGTTACTCTCAGGCCTGCGAACGCGACGGTATGTATACCTTGAAGTCTTCGCAGCAATATCTGATCCGCTATCTAACAATCAACGGACTCCGGAGTACCTGGATCTATACAAAAATGTGCAGAAGTGTAGTATGAGTACACCACGGTAGGTATCCAGTAAGTATCAAGACTAACCTCGGTGGAGTAGTAACGAGGTACAAGTCAAAACACTCACTAGACAAAATATTATGTGCAGTATAGGAGTATAAAACTAATAACGGAAAACGAAAATCAGTAAATGGCAATAAGAACCAACAAGTGATGTAAACCGTAAAGCAATAAGAACACCGTGACGTATTATTTAAACCAAATAAGGAAACACAAAGGACAATAAATTAATCAAGTCGTTCTAACACAAGTTTCACAACGAAATCACCCCGTGGTACTTCATCTCATAGTCACAAGTCACGGGTCTCAACCCACCATCATATGCTCACAGCACCTCGTGCCCACATCTCACATTACAACCGCACGGATAACTCACATGCCAAAAAATCAATCCGCCCATCTTGGTCACAGGCTCACATTCACAATCTGCCCGGCATGGTCATAGGATCACAATCACAATCTGCCCGCTATGATCACGGGCTCACAATCACAATCAGCCCGGCATGGTCACATGCTCACAATCTCAATCTACCCCGGTATGGTCACATACTCCCAATCATAATCCATCTGGCATGGTCACATGCTCAATATCAACATGGAAACATATAATACAAGAATACATAGGCATGATCGATAAATATCAAGTTTCATACTCCTGAGCTAGTATAAGTGGCATGCTACGATGTATGCTTGTGCGAGTGTACTACTGCAGCCCAAGTCAACAAGTAATATCAAAGACATCGAATAGCTCATCGAGACAATAAAGCAAGTCACGTAAGGTGTATGACAAACACAAGGGAAAGCACACCATCACACGAAAATCACCAATACAATGTCTCCAACCATCACACATCATCCCTAGCATTGGCACCCTTATCTCTCCGATAGCCTCCTGTATCACTCCGCCCTGATATTATCATTAGCCACCATTATCGCTTCTCTCGGATAATAACACAATAGCCAACCTTATCACTCCGTACATTCAACAACAGTGAGATGCCACCCTTATGCCTCGCATAACAACAATGGTGAAATGCTACCCTTATACTCCACATAACACAACGGTGAAATGCCACCCTTATACTTCGCATAACAACAATCAAACCACACAACAAATCACATGTGTTATCATCACAACAACAAAACATATCAACTCATATCACAAGTGCCCGTAGGCCACAACTTTTCCAAATATTCAACAATGTCAATATTTTCACAACAAATAGCCCACGTCTCAACATATCGTATATAGAATCTTAATAACAATAAAATGAACGGAAAAGTAACTCAACAAGGCACAACACCCCTTTTTAAGCATAACTTCGATTAGAATAGATTAATAACTCTCGATAACTTCAATTTTAATTAATTGTTAAGGATAACCTCGATAGTAATAGTACTTCCATGGAATGGCAAACTTCAGACTCTAGTGTATGAATTAGGCTAATAGTGAAAGAGATCACATGAACTAGTAATACGTCTAAATGCATGAGAGCAACCGGGCAACAAAAGGTTATCATGTGACGACAATTTCAACTAAGAGTAGCTCCACAATAAAAGAAATCACATAATGACACAAAGTGATAACAACTCCCAATAAAGCATATAAGAGCAAACTCGACAAGTAAAGAATGTGACCTGTAACGACAATTTCAAATAAAATATGTGATAGTAGACATGACAAATAAGAGATATAACATGTGCTAACAATTTCAAATAAGTGCATAAAAGATGCCTAAGGGTCTAGACCAGTTAATTTCCACATATAAGCCCGAGTGCATACTTGTCACCTCGCGTACACGACTTTCATATGACACAAATAGCACAAACGACTCAAGTCATAAGGGGTAGTTCCCCCACAAAGTTATGCACGTACTTACCTCAAAAAAGCTAGACTGATACTCTAAAATAATCTTCTCGTGTGAAACAACATACGTACGGCTCAAATCTAGCCAAAATAACTTAACATCATAAATAAAAACCATAGGAAATATTTTCAGATAATAAAGCTTCGATCTTTAATGAAAATTAAAAAGTCAACCCAAAAGTCAACCCCGGGCTTGCACCTTAGAACCCGATAAAATTCATAAAATTCGAACACCCATTCCACTACGAGTCCAACCATACCAAATTTATCCAATTCTGACATCAGTTCGTCCTTCAAATCATGATTTTACATTTTTTGAAAGTTTTCACAAAATTCCCATTTTTTCCCAACTCAAACCACTAATTTAATGACAAAAATAAAGATAAAATCATAAAATAAAATTAAATTCGGGTAAAGAACACTTTTCCCAATCCAACACGTGAAGAACCCCTCAAAAATCGCTCAAATCTGAGGTCTACAACTCAAGATATGATAAAAATGACCAAACCCTCGAAATAGAGTTCTTTATATTTCTGCACACGTAACATGCATCGCGATCGCAGAAATTCATATGCGATCGCAAAGAAGAAAATCATCAGCTTCCAAGGATGTGCTACGCGAATGCAAAAAGGGAGATGCGAATGCGATGCACTAAATCCATAAAGCTACGCGTACGCGATGATACTCTGCGAACGTGAAGGCTAACACTCATGGCATGTCACTCACAATGCAATCGCGTTCACAATACGCGAACACGATGAGGTAGCTTCCCAAAGGCACGTGGTCATGAACTCTTCACTGCGAACGCGAAGAAGAAAATTTACCATCCATAAGAACATGCTACGCAAACGCGGCTTGAACCTCGCGATCGCATATAAGGGAACACCAGATATCAAATCAGCAATTCAAACATGATAAAATGGCTCGTAGCCCATCCGAAACGCACCTAGGGGACCTGGGACCCCGTCCGATCATACCAACAAGTTCCATAACACAATGAGGACTCCCTCAAGGCCTCAAATCACATCAAATAACATCAAAACCATGAATCGTACCTCAAATCGAACTTTATGAACTTATGAACTTTTAACTTCTACAACTTACGCTGAATCATATCAAAGCAAGCCGGAATGATGTCAAATTTTACATATAAGTACCAAATGACATAACAGAGCTATTGCAACTCTCGGAATCGTAAATACGAACCAAATATCCATAAAGGCAACTCTCGGTCAAACCTCTCAACCTTC
This sequence comes from Nicotiana otophora, assembly GCA_000715115.1. Classification (NCBI taxonomy): domain Eukaryota; kingdom Viridiplantae; phylum Streptophyta; class Magnoliopsida; order Solanales; family Solanaceae; genus Nicotiana; species Nicotiana otophora. Next base: position 27,121 of record AWOL01S0089106.1, on the reverse strand, counting down.
CAAACCCTCAACTTTCCAATTTTTGCCAAAATACATCAAATTAACCTACGAACCTCCAAATCCAAATTCAGACATACACCTGAGTCCAAAATCATCATACAAAGCTATTGGAATCATCAAAATACCATTCCGGAGTCATCTACACAAAAGTCAAACTCCGGTCAACTCTTACCGCTTAAGTTTCTAAAGCAAGAATCCTTCTTCCAACTCAATCCCAAATCATCCAAAATTCGAACTCGACCACACACACAAGTCATAATACATAATATGAAGCTGCTCGAGACCTTAAGCCACCAAACAAAATGCTAATTCTCAAAATGATCGGTCGGGTCGTTACATCCCCACTCTTAAACAAACGTTCATCCTCGAACGTGCCAACAACCATTCTGAAGTCATCAAATCACTTAATGAACTTACCATACATATACTTGCGGGTGATCCCACGTCACCCCAATCCACATACGCCCGAAAACACCATCTCAACAAAACATTTCTCCTCCAACCTACACCAATAAGCATTAGAACCAAAATTTTCACCATCCGATCATTTCCCAAAGACCTGATTCCAACATCGACACACGGTATCAACCTCAACCAGCTGCAACAACACATGCCTACACCCACGAGGTACAACCACACGACGTGACACATCACACATATGCCTATAACAACAACTCTGGCCATAATAGCTTCCCATAATCAACTCCAGCACCCGCAATTAACTTCATACCAGATAGAACCCTGTTCCAAACCCTCACAACACTGACAACGATGCAAGAAGAATGATGATCCCATAGACATTCACTCAAATTAACAAGTCACATCTAATGCCACTTGGGCACACATCTCGCAAGCTAAAACCCAATAAGCACAACGTGAATGTGACTGAATATACAAAGATAAATACATGAGAGAACTATCAAACAAGTCCGACAGGCACAACTCCCTATCATTACCATACTACGAATCAATTCTATAAGGGAGAATCAAAACATATGAACTAACCACAAGGATCTCATCTTAATATAACCCCACCGCGGCATGTAACCCAGTTCAAATATATCAAACCACATGAAAATGCGAGGATCTCATCTTGAGCTATGAATCACAAGTAGAATACACATCATACCAACTGAACCCTTCCACTAATTTAATTCCGCGAAACAAAATTACAACATGTAACAAATTCCCCATACCGGTATAACATCTAAATCACAAATCATAATCAAACCATTTAGAAATCATACCAGAACCTATCGTAATGAGTAAAGAAGATCATTTCTAGCATCATAGCTCTCAATATTGAACAAAACAAAATAATAGACACGGGCTACCACTACAGAATCTACCATCAGGGTAAACACATAATCAGAGTATAAAATCACGAAACTCACCCATATGTGAAGCAAGATAAGATGGCTCACCCCGATAAGAAGAATCAAATCAAGATAAGAATTATGCTCCTCCATAATCGAAACCATACCTGTAAAGACACCATCTGATGTAGGGGCCTCAACCCTATCATATAAATCATATCAACGGGTCGGGCCTCCCCCTCTAGGGCGCCCTCTACCCGCTTGTCCTCCATCCCTAACTAGTTGTGTAGGTGGAGTAACAATTGGAAATAGAGCCCGTAACCTGAGTGCTATGATGAAATCCGCCCCTCCCGATTCTAGGACAATCTCTCATAATGTGTCTAGTATCACCACACTCATAACAACCCCTCTACGGGAGTGGATGCTCGTACCGAGTCTGTGCCGGATAACTGGAATACCCGCTGTAGGAACCTCGTGTTGGTGGTGCACTAAAAGATGACTGCCCTACATGAGTACCCTGACTAACTAGAGCACTACGAGTAGTCTGGAGTGTGGACTGAGCTGGCCGACTGCCCGAGCCTCTGCAATGATGGGTCATAGCTAAAGAGTAGAATCCACTGAATCGTCCAGAACCTCGAGACCTCTTGGTTTCCTTAGCCTCCCTCTCCTTGCCCTGAATATGCTTTAATATCCTGGCAATCTCCACTGCCTGCTGAAATGGAGTATCAGTCTGCAACTCCCGAGTCATGCAGAATCTAAGATCATAATTGAGCCTCTTAATGAATCTGCGGACTCGCTCTCTAACTGTAAGAGCCAAAGTAGGTACATGACGAGATAACTCACTGAACTGATGGCATACTCTGACACCATCATGGTGCCCTGACGCAGATGCTCAAACTCTGCGCGGCATGCATCCCGAAGGGTCTAGGGAAAAAACTTTCTCAAGAACATCTCTGAAAACTGAGTCTATGAAAGTGAAGTTGCGCCGGCTGGGCTACCCTCCTCGTAAACCCGCCACCACTGATATGCTGCTCCTGACAATTGGAATATAGTAAAAGCAATCCCACTCGCCTCCACAATACCCATGGTGCGGAGAATACGGTGGCAATCCTTTAGAAAACCATGTGCATCCTCTGAATCCAAACCACTGAAAGTAGGAGGGTGATACTTCTTGAACCTCGCAAGTCTAAGCTGCTCCTCCTCTGATGCCCCTAGCCTGACCTCAGGCTAAACTAGAATAACAGGTTATACCAGCGCCATATCTGGAACTTTACCAATGGGAGCCCGCTGCTATAGAGTACGAGCGGTGGGAGTCTGAGCTTCTCCCCCAATCTGCAAAGTAGCTGGTGCAACGGAGATCAATCCCGCCTGAGCCAATGTACCAAACATGCTCAGGAATCGCGCTAAAGTCTCTTGAAGTTCGGGGGTAACAACAGGTGCCTCCGGTGCCTGTCCCCCAACCGGAGCTACTGCGGCTCCTCAACTGCTGCTTTGATAGGTGCTCTAGCTGCAGCGCGTGCCCCTCCTCGGCTTCTACCTCGGCCCTGGCCTCTCGCGGCTTTAGCAGGGGTGCATGTGTCTACTCAGCTGATCCAGTAGTGCCCTCACAATCTGTGATAGAATAGAGATACAAAGGCTCAACCTTCGAAATCAACAAATTTGCACGATAGGAATGAAAGGAGTGGACATTTTTCCTAATAGCTCTGTAGCCTCTCGAAGATAAGCACAGACATCTCTGTACCGATCCGCAAGACTCTACTAAACTCGCTTATGACTCGTAGCACCTATGAACCTAGAGCTCTGATACCAACTTGACACGACCCAGTTTTCCTTCGTAGGATGTCGTGATAACACCTAGTCTTTAAGACTAGGTAAGCCTAATGCTTACTAAAATAATTGAAAAAATTAAACCAACAACTATTAAATATGAAACAGAAATTTCTATACAAGCCAACAAATCGCTAAGTACATCTGTTCGAGAATAAAAATAAACTGAAAAAAAAATAACTTCCGAAGGTGACTCCGAGGCCTGCGAACGTGATGGTAGGTATACCTTGAAGTCTCCTCAGCAATATCTGATCCGCTATCTAACAATCAACAGACTCCAGAGTACCTGGATCTACACAAAAATATGCATAAGTGTAGTATGAATATACCACGGTCAGTACCTAGTAAGTATCAAGACTAACCTATGTAGTATAGGAGTAAAAAACTAGTAATGGAAAACAAAAATCAGTAAATGGCAACAAGAACCAACAAGTGATATAAACCGTAAAGCAATAAGAACACTGTGAAATATCATTAAAACCAAATAAGGAAACACAAAGGACAATCAATTAATCAAGTCGTTCTAACACAAGTTTCACAACCAAATCACTTCGTGGTACTTCATCTCATAGTCACAAGTCACGGGTCTCAACCCACCATCATATACTCATAGCACCTCGTGCCCACATCTCGCATCATAACCACACGGACAACTCACGTACCAAAATTTCAATCCGACTGACATGGTCACAGGCTCACACTTACAATTCGCCCGATATGGCCACGGGCTCACAATCACAATCCGCCCGGTATGATCACAAGCTCACAATCACAATCCGTCCGGCATGGTCACACGTTCACAATCTCAATTCGCCCAGTATGGTCACAAGCTCCCAATCATAATCAGCCCGGCATGGTCATATGCTCAATATCAACATGGAAACAGATAATACAAGAATACATAGGCATGGTCGATAAATGTCAAGTTTCATACTCCTAGGCTAGTATAAGTGGCATGCTATGGTGTATGCTTGTGCGAGTGTACTATTGCAGCCCAAGTCAACAAGTAATATCAAAGACATCGAATAACTCATCGAAACAACACAGCAAGCCACGCAAGGTGTATGACAAACACAAGGGAAAACACACCATCACACGAAAATCACCAACACAATGTATCCGATCATCACACATCATCCCTAACATTGTCACCCTTATCTCTCTGATAGCCACCAGTATCACTCCGCCCTGATATTATCATTAGCCACCCTTATCTCTCCTATAGCCACCTGTATTACTCCGCTCTGACATTATCATTAGCCACTCTTATATGTCCTATAGCCACACGTAGCACTCCGTATAATAATCACTCTTATCTCTCCCCTAGGACCATAACACAATAGCCACCTGTATCACTCCATACATTCAACAACAGTGAGATGTCACCCTTATGCCCCGCATAACAACAACGGTGAAATGCTACCCTTATAATCCGCATAACACAACGGTGAAATGCCACCCTTATACTCCTCATAACAACAACCAAACCACACAACAAATCACATGTTCTATCATCATAATAACACAATATATCAACTCGTATCACAAGTTCCCGTAGGTCACAATCTTTCCCATGATTCAACAATATCAATATTTTTCATAACAACTAGCCCCACGACTCAACACAACGTATATAGAATCTTAATAACAACAAAATAAATAAAAAGTAACTCAACAAGGAACAACACCCCTTTTAAGCACACCTTAGATTAGAATATTTTAATGACTCTCGATAACTTTAATTCCAAATAATTATTTAAGGATAACCTTGATAGTAATAGTACTTCCATGGAATGGCAAACTTCAGACTCTAGTGTATGAATTAGGCAAACAGTGAAAAAGATGACACGAACTAGTACTACGTCTAAATGCATGAGAGCAACCCGGGAACAAAGGATATCATGTGATGACAATTTCAACTAAAAGTAGCTCCACAATAAAATAAATCACATAATGACACAAAGTGATAACAACTTGATGGTAGGCTTGAAACTCGTGTTTTAGTCGCTTATTGCACTCTAATTCACTGCACTTTACTTATGTTGAGCTTTAATTAGTAGTGCTTTGCACTTATTGTGTGTTTTATGCCATGTAGGAGTGATTTCGAGTTATTTAGATGTTGCGGAGCAAATTTCGGCTAATTGGAGCATTGAAGTTTGAGTAGAAGCCCAAGGGATTAAACCAGGATCGCGTTCGGGGGTCGAGGACCATGTTTAGATGTCAAAATTTGGAGAAACAAAGTTACTCGAAGAAAATAGCACAACCGTACCGCATGGGGCGCCGCGACAGTACATATTATGCCCAAAAATTAATTTTCAAATTGTTATGGAATTCTCCACAAGCACGCTGCATGGGACGACGCGGCATGCGGTAGCCCAAAAATATTAGAGTGACTTCCCAATTCCGCTAAAAAGGGTAGTTTCGTTCGGGGTTTGTTTTGGGGGCTGCTTAAATACACCAAAACACTATTTTAGATGAATGTTTGACAGATTTTCGACCAAAGGAGGCCAATGAGGCTAAGGAGGAGTTGGAAGAACACAAGCACAAGGATTTCATCATTCCTTCCTCAATCAAGATCCGATTTTGGATTGAATCTATGTTTTCCTATACTTTAATTACATTTGTGAAGAACTTCTCCAAGTCTATGAAGTAGATCCTTTTGGGTTTTGATGGAGTTGGTGTATTGATGATTGTTTGTGAGTTATAACTCTATTTTTATGTAGTTGGATCATTTTTGGAAGATTTAATTATTGCATCTATATTCACTTGTTCTTGTAATCGAAAGAGACATAACTTGTGATATCTTTGCATTATATTGTTGGTTGAGTTCATAGATTCTTCTAAGTAATCGAAAGAGCCTAGTTGAATCATTGATTAAACCTAGTTAGGAGAATAATCGAAAGAGGTTTTCCTAAAGACCGACCCACTACCAATTCTTGCATACAATGCTTAAATTGGTTCATATTGAGAGGTTGAGACTTAATCGAGAGAGGAGTTTCTACTAAACAATTGTACTAATAATTAAGTGAATTCGAGAGACTCACTTGAACATTAAAAGTGAATTATCTAGAGTTAAATCCCAGACAATTATCTTGCTCCTATCCTATCAAAACCCCATTTCTCCTATTGATATATTCCTTTGCTTAGACTTTGATTCGATTGTCATTAGTCAGTTAGCTCTAGATTCTTATTTAATTTTAGTATTAACCACGTAAATCTAAATTGTTGATCATCTTGGATAACAATCTAGCTACAAACTACGATAATACTGTTTAACTCCAATCCATGTGGATACGATATTATACTATACTATCTTTGGCTAGCAAGCACAATTTAAGTGTGTGTTTTGCGCTCGTCAAATTTTGGCGTCGTCGCCGGAGATTGGCAATCAATAGTGTTTGAAATAGTTTGTAGTGCTAATTCAGGAATTAGCTTTTAATTTTTCTTTAATATTTTTTATTTTTAGTTTTGTTATGTTAACTTTCTCTTCAAGATCTCTTTTGTTGAAGAAATCTTGAAGAGCATATTCTTGATACTGAACTCTAAATGATGTGAAGATGGAGTACAACCACCTTAAGAAAACGGTTGAAGAGTTAGCAGCTGAATATTATCAGCGGGGTGCCACGTGTTTTAAATGCGGTGAAAATCATCTATGGGTTGATTGCTAAGTAGGTAAGTATTCTTCCTATTGTTCATCTTTTGAACACTCTTACTTTGTCTCTAGTCCGTGCAGGTATGAGGATTCATATGGGTACAATTATGACTCTGGTTGGATGAATACCCTTATTATGACTGGAATGAAAGCGAAGTGAGACAATCACCTCAAGAGGAGAATGGTAGTTTAGAAGAGCTTATGTATAAGTTCATAAATAAGGTGGAAGAGACATTTATACAAGACGATGAAGCCACTAACGACCTAACAATGCAAGTGAATCAATTAGTAAATAGACTTAGCTCATTGCATTGTGATGGTAAATATATGGAAGTGATATCGTGCGAAAATGAGCCTACCCAAGATGATGAACATCTACAGAGAGAGTTTTCCACTATGCAAGAGGACTCTGTTTGAACTGAAATGATTGAAAATGAGGCATTGGTTGATTATGAAGTAATACAAGAAAAGTTCAAACCCCTATTCACCTATCCACAATCGCAATTTTTAGTAAACGAGAATGAAGAAGCATTGGTCTTGGACATACCACAGGAATATTCACATGACCTTTCTTCTTCATTTTCTTACTCTAACCTTGATCATGTGGATTTTATTTTTTGGTATTTATAGGAATATGCAGGGATTGATCTTGTGAATGAATGTAAAAACAAGTTGAGGATAATTCTACAAGAACAATCCACCGCTTAAAATGAGGCTAATATAGAAAGAAAAGAGCGGGTCTTACAAATATCCTTAAAGGACTTTGGCCTGATGAGCTCCATAAAGAATCCCGAGGAGCAAAAATGAAAAATGAATTCAGAATTAGGGGTGGAGTTCACAAGTTCTCGAAAATGGAAAAAGTCAAGGGGAGTTTTCTTCACCTCTTGCTTTTAATTTATGTGTTATAGGGACATGCCACAATTTAAAATGTGGGGTGTGGATGTAAATATGTAAATAACTGTTTGTTTTCGTTTCTTGTGTGTGTTTTTGTAATTCATTTGATTAAAATGTTTAAAAATTTTTATTTTTCCCGATGATGGATGTCATTCGACAGGTTTCTTGAGGGATTAACTCGAAGAAAAAAAATATTATTTTCTTTAGGTAGTATAATAATTTTCCCTTAGTTTTTCTTTGCGTTGCGGTTCTTTTCCAAGGTTTTTAGTTGAACCGGGTGTAGTTAGTTTTTTTTAGGAGTAGGAAACCTTGTGCTTTGATTTGAAATGAAAGCAATATCTCCTGATTGTATTATACCTTGAGAACAGTAAGTGCTTTAGTTGTGACGCTTATGCTCAATTTTTAACTCTTGTATAAGTACCTTAAATTATATGATCTTAACTTTGCTTAACTGCTTTGACTAGAGTGTCTCGATGAGTCAGATCCTGAGTGAGTTATGTTCCATGTGTGTGTGAGGTTTCGTGTATTCTGTGCATTACATTTGATGTCTAGAACTTGCCCCGTGTGTTTGCAAAGTGAAATAGTAGTTTTATTCAGTCTTAAAAGTGATATAGGCGTTTCTTTGTTAAATCAGTTATATGTTGTACCCACCTAATTGTTGTGTATCTTAGTTAACCCATTTGAGCCTGTAATCCTAGTTGGCAACCAATTTACAAGCCTTACCCATTTTACCTCTCGCGAGCACTTGAAATTATTATGAACTTTGTAAAAGTTAAAGTGTAGGGTGTTGGTTGATTTTTGAGTGGAACTAATAAAATAAGGAGAAATGTGCACTGTTTTGAAAAGAAAAATAAGAGCCATGTGAATTGAAAAAATATAGTTTCATTGTTGTGCAAATATTCATTGATAGTGGTAACTTTTGATGTATGTATGCTTAAAGAAGTGGGGAGTTAACATATATTGATGTAAGGGTAGAGTTATGGTTTGACAAAAGTGTGGGATTTTGAACGGCCAATTGTATGTATTAAAGTACTTAGGGAGGTGTAGTCAATATATCCTACCCGTCCCGCAGCCTACATTACAACCAAATAAAGTTCTACTTGATCCTTGACTGAATAAGCTCAATTAGTATAGTAGTACACTACGGGCAAGCTTATGATACATTCTTTGTGGTGTATGAATTTTATTTCTGAGAGTGAGTTAATTCTTTCTATCTTGAGTTCCTATGTGTTCTTGAATTTTATTGTGTGTGGAACTACTCTCTATTGTTGTGTGAGGGCACTTGATTCATGAAGGAAAGGTAATGTCATTGACCTGTGTGTTAGAGTAAGTGAGCAAGTTGTAAAAAATGCGTGGTGTTGTTGAGTCAACTCTTGAGGCGAGGATGTTACAGCATTGTGCTTAATCTATTCTATTATTCTTGGTGTGATGAGTTAGGAGAGTGTTTAAAAAGGTCATGTCTAAGTGAAATGTAGTTTGATTGCCCGAGGACAAGCAATGGTTTAAGTGCTGGGTGTTAATGGTAGGCTAGAAACCCGTATTTTAGTCGCTTATTGCACTCTAATTCACTGCACTTTACTTATGTTGAGCTTTAATTAGTAGTGTTTTGCACTTATTGTGTGTTTTATGTCGTGTAGGAGTGATTCCGAGTTATTTAGATATTGCGGAGCAAATTTGAGCTAATTGGAGCTTTGAAGTATGAGTAGAAGCCCAAGGGATTAAACCGGGATCGCATTCGGGAGTCGAGGACCATGTTCAGATGTCAAAATTTGGAGAAACAAAGTTACTCGAAGAAAATAGCACAGCCGTGCCACATGGGGCGCCGCGGCAGTATATATTATGCCCAGAAATGGATTTTTAAATCGTTCTGGAATTCTCCACAAGCGCGCTGCATGGGGCGACGCGGTAGCCCAAAAATATTAGAGTGACTTCCCAATTCCGCTAAAAAGGGTAGTTTCGTCCGGGGTTTGTTTTGGGGGCTGCTTAAATACACCAAAACACCATTTTAGATGAATGTTTGACAGATTTTCGACCTAAGGAGGCCAAGGAGGCTAAGGAGGAGTTGAAAGAACACAAGCACAAGGATTTCATCATTCCTTCCTCATTCAAGATCCGAGTTTGGATTGAATCTATATTTTCCTATACTTTAATTACATTTGTGAAGAACTTCTCCATGTCCATGGAGTAGATCCTTTTGGGTTTTGATGGATTTGGTGCATTGATGGTTGTTTGTGGATTATAACTCTATTTTTATGTAGCTGAATCATTTTTGGCATATTTAATTTTTGCATCTATATTCACTTGTTCTTGTAATCGAAAGAGACATAACTTGCGATATCTTTGCATTATATTGTTGGTTAAGTTCATAGATTCTTCTAAGTAATCGAAAGAGCCTAGTTGAATCATTGATTAAACTTAGTTAGGAGAATAATCAAAAGAGGTTTTTCTAAAGACCGATCTACTACGAATTCTTACATACAGTGCTTAAATTGGTTCATATTGAGAGGTTGAGACTTAATCGAGAGAAGAGTTTCTACTAAACAATTGTACTGATAATTAAGTAAATTCGAGAGACTCACTTAAATATTAGAAGTGAATTATCTAGAGTTAAATTCTAGACAATTATCTTGCACCTATCCTATCAAAACCCCATTTTCTCCCATTAATATCTTCCTTTGCTTAGACCTTGCTTCGATTGTCATTAGTCAATTAGCTCTAAATTCTTAATTAATTTTTGTATTAACTACATAAATCTAAATTGTTGATCATATTGGATAGCAATATAGCTACAAATTACGATAATATTGTTTAACTCCAATCCATGTGGATACGATATTATACTATACTATCTTTGGCTAGCGAGCACAATTTAAGTGTGTGTTTTACGCTCGTTAAATTTTAGCGTCGTTGCCGGGGATTGACAATCAATTGTGTTTGAAATACTTTGCAGTGCTAATTCAGGAATTAGCTTTTAATTTTTTTATCTTTTTTATTTTTAGTTTTGTTATGTTAACTTCTCTTCAAGATCTCTTTTGTTGAAGAAATATTGAAGAGTATATTCTTGATACTGAACTCTAAATGATGTGAAGATGGAGTACAACCACCTTAAGAAAACGGTTGAAGAGTTAGCAGCTGAATATTATCAGCGGTGTGCCACATGTTTTAAATGCGGTGAAAATCATCTATGGGTTGATTGCCAAGTAGGTAAGTATTCTTCCTATGGTTCATCTTTTGAAGACTCTTACTTTGTCTCTAGTCCGTACAGGTATGAGGATTTATATGGGTACAATTATGACTCTGATTAGATGAATACCCTTATTATAACTGGAATGAAAGCGAAGTGAGACAATCACCTCAAGAGGAGAATGGTAGTTTAGAAGAGCTTATGTATAAGTTCATAAATTAGGTGGAAGAGAAATTTATATAAGATGATAAAGCCACTAACAATCTAACAATGCAAGTAAATCAATTAATGAGGTGACTCAAATCGCGCCTCAAATCGAACTTAATGAACTTTTGAACTTTCAACTTCTACAAGAATCATATCAAATCAACGTGGAATGACGTCAAACTTTGCATGCAAGTCACAAATGACATAATGAAGCTATTCCAACTCTCGGAATCGAAAATCCGAACCCGATATCCACAAAGTCAACTCTCGGTCAAACCTCTCAACCTTCCAAACCTTCAACTTTTCAATTTTTGCCAAAATACATCAAATTAACCTCTAGACCTCCAAATCCAAATCCGGACATGTGCCTAAGTCCAAAATAACCATACGAAGCTATTTGAATCATCAAAATACTATTCCGAGGTCGTCTACACAAAAGTCAAACTCCGGTCAACTCTTACTGCTTAAGCTTCTAAAGCAAGAATCCTTCTTCCAACTCAATCCCAAATCATCTGAAATCCGAACTCGACCACACACACAAGTCATAATACATAATACGATGCTGCTCAAGACCTTAAGCCACCGAACGGGATGCTAATTCTCAAAATGATCGATCGGATCGTTACAGATTACATATTGCTTATTCTAAAGGCTTTGAAGAAGGTACGAATAGTCCTTTCTTTAAGTCAAAGAGGAATGTTTTCACATTATAATAATGTGTTTATCAGTATACGAAATATTCTTCTATTGGATGACTTCTATTATCTTTATATGCACTAATTGAACTTGTTTTTTAGGAGTATGTTTCTGAAGAGGAAGAATATGAAGTATTGAACAAGATTTGGGATGTTTTAGTGGAGGGGACTAAAATTTGATGGTGGAGGGGAAGAAAATTTTAGTGGTGAAAATAAATAGAAGGAAGGAGTAAAATGGGTTAGAGGGGGTGAGGTGGCATGCCACGTGGAATCCACCTCATCAAATGCCAGTACCACATAGGATTGGATATCCACATTGGACAAACTAAACAAAAGAAGGGTATATTTGAACCAATAATATTACGACAGGGGTATATTTGGACCCAAAGTATAACGATGGGTATATTTAAACCTTTTCTCATAGTAAATGGGTATATTTGGCCCTTTTCCGAAATAAGTCTAGCTAATAAGTACTATTAATTACATAACTAAGTACCGAAGAAAAAGATAAACAGTTATGCATTTTCATTATAAATCGATGTAAAACTAAAAAATAGATATCCAACACTATCATCATTCCTAGTGTTGAATTGAATTTCTTTTGTTAGCATTAGTATTGATTTGAACTTTCTTTGAGTTATTACATTTATGGGCTATAAAATTTATTTACCAAGAATTTTAAGTCCAAACTCGAAATAATACGTTAAAAGATAAAACTATGAAAAAACTTAAGAAATATTTATAAATTACATTACAATAAATATTTATATGTATAAAATATTTTAAAAAATTGTATAAATGTACTATCGAGTTGGTTTGGTTTCGTTTGGTCATTTTTAGTTAAAACCAAATCAAAGCAATTATGGTCGGATTTGTTTTCTTCAATACCAAACCAATTCAAACTAAATCACAATCGGATTTTTTTTCCGGTTTGACTCGGATTATCGATTTAGTGGTGTTTATCGGTTTTCTTTGTACACCACTAATAGGTACCTTTAAAACTCAAAAGTCATGTCCTTTAAATTTAAATCTGCTAAAACTATTTTAGTAAAATAAAAATGTCTCTATTAAAATAAATTACTAATTAAAAAGATGACTAAAATTTGATTAATTTCGGGCTGCCCAGGTGCCCATCTTTAACTATTTAATATTATAGCCAAATTATGATTTTCCTCCAAAACTTTCCTCAAATTATTCAAACCAAGTAAGACAAGAAGTGTTTAAAAATACTTCTAACTTTCTGCTTCTAAAAATCTATCCCTGCCAAACCTGATCAAACAAAATTCATGGAAATTCACAATACAATACTCCATTATTTACAACAAATTTTGATTTTTCTTGTTGCAATTTTTTTACTATAAATTGGTGTTTTTGGCCAAGTTTGGGAAAGGTCATATTTGCAAATTAAATGGCTTAAACAATTGTCTATTTTTGTGTGACTTCTTTTTTCCCCATTGTTTTTGGTGCCTTAGGTAGTTAATACCGAATGCGTAGGCTGACTATATATTTCTACAATGGGTAGCAGCTATCAGAACGTCAATCTAAGGCTGTTGGCAGAGGTAGATTATAGAGATCTATGAAGGGCAATTTTTAGCATAAATAACATGCTTAATTATAAAATAGCGTGATGACCGTAAAAAGATCATAAATAAGGTAAATAGTCTGGAGTGGATGTCTAGATCAGGGTGTTAGCATTACACATATAGCATGTATGCGGTGAGTGAAACCTATCTATGCGTATGCACTTAAAGCTCACCTTCTCACCCGTACAACTCTTGACAATAGAAGAGAAAATGACCATATCCAATGAGTTTGATTGTACTTGTATAAAATATGAACTTAAGAATTCAAGATGAACCATGTACCGAGAAGAGGTCTCTTGTACAATCTCTGGCCCGAGACTCTGTATCTCCCTTACTTCATCCCAGCATAGGGGAGTCCTACATATTTATGTCAATGCACTTAGAATATTCTTTAACTTCTTTACTTTATTGCTTTTGCTCGCTCCAATAAATCTATTGGAATTGACTTTGATTCTTAAAATAGTAACGCGTTCCTTATAATCTTACCCTTCTTTTTCTTTAAAAAAAAAAAGTTTAAAAAGAATAGGTTAAATCTCCCACTCCATATGAATTTTCCACCAGAAGTAAAGCCGCCACCCCTAAAGACTCTCCTAGAATCCAAGTCACGTAAATTTTTCCTATATACGAAGAGAAGACACAAAACTTCAATATAGCTAGAATACTTGAAACCAGATTCAAGAGAACCACATGGCCATGCACGTAAAAAGGAAAAGATTGAGAAATTTTGTAAAGAAATTCCATCTCAAATTGTGTTTCAATGTTCTATTGTCTACACAATAAGGCTTTGGACATATTTAAGTGTGTATCAAAATCTTGGTCCTCAATGATTCTCCAGTCTGAATTCATGAAATCACATGGGCCTATCTGGCTGCATACTCCTCAATCGAATCCTTCCGACGGATTCCATGGATATAGACCTATTTTACGCATCGATACAGGCTGAAGATGACTCTGTTTAGCCAAAACATATCCATCTTGGTTCAACTAATTAAATTTATACAAATAAGGTTTAATCTTAGTTAACAATAATATCTCAAAGTTGGAATTCTCAAAAGTGCAATAAATACTATGTAGGTATATTTTGGTAGCAGCGGCAGCATACAATCAATACTCAAGAAATCAAAGGCAATAACATAGCATTAAATATTGATGAATAACAATAAATGTCATTTAAGTAAATAGAATAATGAGTCACCCAAGAAAGGATGAAATCAGTAAATGTTTTTTCTCACAATGATGAGTGATGGATAATCCTTTGAATATTTGAGTTATTCTCGGATCTAATGGAAAAGTGTGGACAAGAATCTTAGTGAAAATGTGATGTTTATGTGCTTGCAATGAAATTCGATTCTCTCTCTCTAAAGTCAAAGCGTATTTTTACAAAAGAATATCGCATGTCCCCGATCATTGTGTCTCTATCTATTTATAGGGAACATGTTCCTAAAAATCCTAATAGTACAAGTGCAGAGAATATCCACTAGAATATTCTCTTTTGTGTCCTGTCTTAAAACTAACCGTTATAACTCTATCAAGGGTGCTCGACCTCGGCCTCGATGGCAACTCCTCGACTTCAGTCTTGATGTCTTCGATTGCGGCCTTCGCTGATAATTAGATTACTTCGACGCGTGGCATCCCAAGAATATTTTACTAATACCATTTTAATTAAAGATGGATTTTGACCCATACAGTTAGTCCCTCCACTTATCGAGGTCGTTCCCCGGACGAGGTCGGTGAGCGGACAATGTCGTTCATTGTTGGAGCCAGAAAGTTTGTTGGAGCCATCTGGTCCAAGAGAAGAAGTGACGTCTTGACATCATGTGTCATAATGACACCGTTTCCCGACGCAACATCGCTTTAGGTGTGACCCTTGATTAGCTCTGTCATTTCGATCTCCGTACCAATCATGACCCGCCATTTCGATTCTGATGCTTCTTAAACCTTATAAATAGGGGAAGGCTTATTGATTTTGAAACATCTTCCAAACCCTTCCTTCTCTTTAAGCAATAGCTTCTCCTTCATCTTCTCTGCAGAATCCTTTCTACTCTCTGTTTCAACGACTTACATCGTTCCTCATTCCCTCTTGCTTGTTATTCTCCTTCTTTACATTGAATCATGTCTAACCTACCTTCTGAGGCTGGCGAGGGGAGTCGTGTTCACCCTTGGCAGTGGTGTTTCCCTCTCATGAGGAGAGTGTTTCTGTCGCCGTTGAGGATGTAAACTTCCCGTAGGCGGAGGAGATAATCCCACGCAACCCTGATTCCAGATTTGATTTCACCAAATCACCAGATGCCGAACCTGGAGCCTTCTGGTCAGTGATGATGGTGAAGGAATTGGCAGAGCTTAAGTCTAAAGTCGGCCTTCCCAATCACATCGAGTTGGTCCTTGCTAGATGTACATGTCCACCGTCTTGGGTATTGCACCCTCTATGTCTACCCCTTCCAAGTCGGCTATTCTCTTCCCCTCTTTTTGCTGGCGGAGAAATTCTGTCATCACTACAGCGTTTGCCCTGCTCAGCTCGCACCATACGCTTACAAAGCCACAAAGATGCTCACTATGTTTGCTGAGCTGGCCGGGGTCGAATTGACATTGCGACATTTAATCCATTTGTTCACTCCTAGCTTTTATAGGGGCCGATGCTGAACCTTCGCCACCGAGGGGGAAAATGCCTGGTGGTGAAATGGACGACAAGGCCAGTCGTCAATTCTGGTTCAACTTCTTTTATTTCAAGACCGAGGACATTGTGACCAATGTCAACGGCTTTCCCGAGGCTTGGAACTATACTCGTAAGTGCTTTGGTCTCTTTCTCGTGTTTGGTCCTGAATTTTGACTTCTCGCCTTCTTTGTTTGCAGCTAAGACCTCGCCTCCTCTTTTGGACGCTCATATTTCTGACTAGGTCGAGTGGCTCCTCCCTCGTATCGTAGGGATTTGTGAATGGCCAAGTTGTTTCAAGAAGTTTGGGCCCCCTCTCCCTTCGACTAGTAATGTTTTTTACTATTAGTGTTTTAATTGTTTTTTTTCTGTTTTCCTTCGCTGATTTTCCCTTTTCCTGTTTTTTCTTAGCTTCGGTCACGGGGGCTACGAGGAGGTCGAGAGCTTCCGCACCCTGGTTTCGAAAGAGGAAGGCTACTGCGTCCTCAGTTTCTGCCCATGTTTTGACCGCGACTTATCCTACCTTTGTACCAGTTCCCTTTGTTACTGCATTCGAATTTGTTCCCTCTCCGACCGTGGAGACTTCGGCTTCTCCTCTATATTCTCTCATGGACGAGGATGACGAAACTTTGCCTAGTGATGAAGATCTATTGCCTCAAAAGAGGACGTCTGTGGAGGTTGGTGACGAAGTCACCCGGGCCGTTGATGCGACGAAAGGTGATTTTTCGTTGCGTGAGACGACGACCATTCTTGTGGGGATGATATTGAACTGAGTTCCGAGGTCGGTGGGAGCCAATGTGGATGTGTCTCTTCCTTCCGCGGTGATGGAGACTGAAGGGACGACTGCTGATGTCCTTGACACTTCATAGCGAGATGAGGCATCGACCTCTCGAACAGCTGCAGATACCTCCTTACCGACCAATGAGAGGGGTAAAGGCATCGCTAAGGAGGGCGATGAATCAGGTTCTGACATTGATGCAGACGACCTGAGGATGATGGAGGAATGGCTTACCCAGCTTGAGATAAGGTTGGAGGGGTCTACGAGGACTATCACGATCCCCATAAATCGTGATCCGTTGAAGAATACCGAGGACGTAGTCCCTACCCTCAGCCCTATTTGTTCCAAGATAAAAGGTAAGACCCTTAAAGAGATAGATTATGGTGTTTTGTCGAGGAGCATTGTTGTCTTGCTCTTAGGGTGAGTGTTTGTGCTTCGACCTCTTCTCTTTTTATTTTTATTTTTTAGGGCGTCTTTGGTTCTGATTTCTTTATTCTCTTTCCTTTTTATGATTACAGACGGTGATTTTGGAGATTGAGAGCGCCCGGAGGGGGAAGAGGCGTAAAGAGATCTTTGTGAAATGGAAAGACAAGTATTTTGAATATCGTGGCAAATATCGAGATCTCCGCAGGCAATTCCGCGAAGGCAGCGATATGCAGGCCCTTCGAAACGAGTTGAAGGAGAAAGATGATGAGTTGGTGAAGGCTATCGAGAAATGTAGCGTCCTCTATGGGACGTTCAGGAGTAGGGAAGAGGAGCTTGAGGTCACTAGGGGCGTGGATTCCTAATGCAGTGACCTTCAAGGTCAAGTGGTCGAGTTCCGGGGCAGTTAGAAGAGTGTCGACTTCAACTGGAGGCCCTTAGTGGTGAGATCGCCAAGAAGTAAAAGGAGCTTGAAAAGGCGGAGTCCTCTCTTTCGGATGATCGGAGAAAGAAGATGCTTGAGTTGTCGAATAGGACTCTCCGAGCCAAGTGGGAGAACGATCAATCAGTGATAAGAGCTAAGGAAGATTGACTTGAGGAGAGGAGAGGAGAGCTGGAGAAAGATAACTCCATTCTTCATGATCGAGTTACTATTTGGAGGTCAAGAAGGCCCAATTATTTGCACAGTTGTCCTCTTCCCGCACTTCGAATTTTCCCAATATTCCTCGGGAGTTATTGGAGGAATGGATTCATGCTGAGGCCCAGTTAGATGCCTTTCAAGATTTGAATGCGGCGACATCCGTTTCTGAGGCTGCCCTCAAAGATGTTCGTGTTAAGGCTCGTGAAGCTCGAGTCACTTGTGGATATAATCCTAGTAAGCCTGAGGCCAATGAGGAGGAGAGAGACGGGGGTGTAGATCGGCTTGAGGAGAACGCTTGGTATGATACCGCATATCCTAAGAGAGAAGGTGGCGATGGAGAGGTGGATCGAGATGGTGAGGGTATCAATGGTCAGGGTGGCGATGCCATTGAGGACCAAGTTGGCGAGAGCAATGCAGGTCGTGATGGCGGCGACCGGTGGTTTTGTTCTTGACTTTTTGTGTATTTTTGTTGGCGTCTTCACGAGCCTTTGTAAACAATTTAAGTATGAAATATCAAAGTTGTTCCTTGCATATTTTTTCCTTCATGTGGTTTGTTTTTTATACTTCTATGTTATTTGCTTCTATTATTTGCTCCTTTTGCTTTTGTCCTTCTTATTGTTGTTGTCTTTTATCTAGTCTTTGCCTTGGAGCCGAATATTCATAGGTCGCGTGTGTTTCTTTGTGGAGATGTGGCCGACGACCGATAGGTGTTTGTTCAAGCGAGGTCGAACATAACCTTTCATTAAATCGCGGCCGCCGGTAGGGGTCTTGTTTGAGCTTAGTCGAATATGACCTTTCGTTAAATCGCGATCGAGGGTCAATAGGTGTTTGTTCGAGCTTAGTCGAACATAACCTTTCGTTAAATTGTGGCCGATGACCGGTAGGTGTTTGTTCGAGCTTAGTCAAACATAACTTTTTGTTAAATTATGACCGAGGGCCAGTAGGTGTTTGTTCGAGCTTAGTCGAACATATCCTTTCGTTAAATCCCGGCCGATGGCCGGTAGGTGTTTGTTCGAGCTTAGTCGAACATAACCTTTCGTTAAATCGTGGCCGAGGGCCGGTAGGTGTTTGTTCAAGCTTAATCGAACATAACCTTTCATTAAATCACGGTCGAGGGACGATAGGTGTTTGTTCGAGCTTAGTCGAACATAACCTTTCGTTAAATCGTCGCCGAGGGCCGATAGGTGTTTGTTCAAGCGAGGTCAAACGTAAAATTAATACGAAAAATTTCCTGATAAACGTAAGTTTCTTATTGCTTTGACATTGTTGCTTTGGTTACGTACTTGGAGAAAATTGCAGATTTTGGTTGTTGGCTGGCGTTCCAGTCCCAGTCCTCCTAGTCTACTTAGTCCCTTCATTGGTTGACTTGGAGAGTATTGAGAAGTCAGTCAATGAAATAGTAACAATGATCCAACCCTCGCGTACTTCAACTCGAAGTGTTCCCTTCGCCGCCTCATTAAAAACCTCCTTGAAAAAACCCAAATGGGACAAAACTCAAGTGAGGGAAAAAGAGTACGACTTGGGGCATGCTTTTGCTATCAAAACTTGAAGTATTTGAGGTGCTGATGTTCTAGTTGTTTGGTAGTAGCTTTCCTTCCATTGTCTCTAGTTGGAATGGACCCTTGTTCACTTTGCCTGTGATTTTATACGGTCCATCCCAATTCATTCCCAACTTGCCTTCCCTGGTTCCCAGCTTGCCTTCCATTGTCTTTGCTCGCTTGAATTTTGGTTTTCAATATGTAGTCCTCGACTTTAAGCGGTCGGACCTTTGCTTTCTTGTTGTAATAGCGTTCTGTTTGTTATTTTTGGGCGACCATTTATGTACGCCATATCTCTTCGTTCGTCGATTTCATCGAGTTCCTGCCTTCTACTCTCATCGTTACTCATGTCACTTTCGTAGGAGTACCTTAGACTGGGTTCTCCAACCTAGACCGGTATTAGTGCCTCGATCCCATAGACCAAAGAGTAGGGCGTCTCTCCTGTGCTCATCTTCAAAGTTGTTCGGTAGGCCCATAATACTTCTGGTAGTATTTATGGCTATAGTCCCTTGGCGTCTTCGAACTTTTTCTTTATGATGTTTAATATGGACTTGTTGGAGGATTCTACTTGCCCGTTACCCGCTGGGTGATATGGGATTGAGAGTATCCTCTTGATATGCCATTTCTAAAAGAACTCGGCGGTTTTCTTTCCTGTGAACTGGAGTCCGTTGTCACAGCTGATTTCCTTGGGTATTCTAAATAGGCAGATGGTGTTTCTCCATATAAAGGTGATTACCTCCTGTTCCCATATTCGGGCGAATGCTCATTCTTCCACCCATTTAGAGAAATAGTTAGTTAAATCAAAAGGAATCGTACATTACCTCACCCTGATAGGAGGGCCCCCACGATGTCCATTCCCCATTTGATGAATGACCAAAGGAAGGCGACTAAGTGGAGATGTTCGCCTTCTTGGTGAATCATTGGGGCGTACTTTTGGTATTGCTCGCATTTCCTCATGAAGTCTGCAACATCCTTTTTCATGGTGGGCCAATAATATCTCGCCCGTATGAGGCATCTGACTAGTGCTCGATTGCCGTAGTGAGTACCGTAATGGCCTTCGTAGACTTCTTCGAGGACGCACCGGGTTTGGTTCGGACCGCTGTAAGTCCTCTTGTATAGGTCACTATGGAAGAAACTGTATCTGACCGTCTGCATTTTTAGTTTCTTGACTTCTTTTTTGTTGCCTGGGAGTGTGTTGTCCTGTAAATATGCGATAATACGATTGCGCCAGTACCAAGTTAAGTTTATGGTTTTTACCTCGATTTGATCTAATGATGAGTTGAAGAGATGGACTATGCTTTTATCTCCAGTTGTGATGTTTTTGGTAGCTACTGCCAGTTTGGTTAGGCCATCTGCTTCAGCATTTTGCATTTGTAGGATCTGATCGAGCTGGCATTCGTCGAACTCAGGCAATATCTTGCAGATTTTGGTATGATATTTTTGCAACCTTTGTTCCTTGATTTGGAAAGTCCCTATGACTTGGTTGACTACGAGTTGGGAGTCACAATGGAGTTTCAACCGTTTCGCCCCATACTTGAGTGCTAGCCTCAACCCTACAATTACGGCCTCATTGTTAGTCATATCCGGGCACCTTATGGACTGGCAAATTACTTCGTCTGTAGGGACCTCGAGTACGAGTCCCAGTCTGGACCCTGATGCGTTGGATGCGCCATCGGTATATAGGATTCATAGGTCTTGTGTTTGGAGGGAAGCTTGGACGGCTTCCCTTTCGACTTCAGGCATTATGTTTGCACTGAAATCGACGATAAAGTCGACGGGCACTTGTGACTTTATCGCCGTTCGCGGCTGGTATGTGATATCGTGCTCGCTTAGCTCGATGGCCATTTGGCCAGCCTTCTCGATAGCTCGGGTTTATGCAAAATGCTCCTCAGGGGAAAGGTTGTGACGACCGAGATGGGGTAGCATTGGAAATAGGGTCTAAGCTTTCGTGAAGCTACGACCAAGGCCAGAGCCAATTTTTCGAGGTGCGGGTACCTCGTCTCGGCGTCGACAAGTGTTTTGCTAATATAGAAGGTGGGAAATTGTGTACATTTATTTTTGCGAATCAAGAGTGTGCTTACCGCTACCTCGGAGACGACTAGATAGACAAGGAGTTGCTTCCCCGGTTCGGGTTTTGAAAGAAGGGGCGGTGATGATAGGTATGCTTTTAGTTCTTGCAGAGCCTGGATGCACTTGGGAGTTCATTCGAGGCTGTTGTCCTTCTTGAGTATGCCAAAAAATTTGTGGCATCTATTTGACGACCGCGAGATGAACCTTAATAGGGCGGCAATTCGACCAGTCAATCTTTGGACTTGATTTTTGGTGGTTAAGAGTTTCGTTATCCCCTCAATAGCTTTGATTTGGTCTAGATTGACCTCGATCCCTCGCTTCGACACTAGAAAACCCAAGAGCTTTCCTGAGGCTATGCCAAACGCGCATTTCTCTGGGTTCAGCTTCATTCCATACCGTCTGAGTATGTCTAAAGTTTCTTTCAAATGCTCGATGTGATCCTATGCCCTTTAGGACTTGACCAACATGTCATCTATATATACCTCCGTGGTCTTACCGAGCTGGTCTTTGAACATCTTTGTTAACAATCTTTGATAAGTAGCCCCCGCGTTCTTCAGTCCAAATGACATGACCCTATAGCAATACGTTCCTTGGTGGGTGATGAAACATGGTCTTCTCCTGATCTTCTTCCTCCATAAGAATTTGGTTATAGCCTGAGTAAGCGTCCAATAAACTCAATAGTTCGTACCCGGTTGTTGCATCGATGAGTTGGTCGATATGGGGCAATGGGAACGAATCCTTTGGACATGCTTTGTTCAAGTCTGTGAAATCCATACACATCCGTCATTTACCATTTTCTTTTTGACCATCACTACATTAGCGATCCACTTGGGGTACTTTGACTCCCTGATGGAGCCATTCTCTAACAGTTTTTCCACCTCCTCGCAGACTGCATCGTTGATGGCAATGTTGAATTTACGCCTGACTTGTCTTACTGGGGTGGAATAGGTCGACGTTTAATTTGTGTATGGCAATTTCCTTCGGGATGCCCGACATATCTACATGGACGAAAGCAAGCAAATCTTTCTTAGCTATTAAGAATTGACTGAATTTACTTGGTTCCCGGAGTTTGCAGCCGATATAGACCTTCTTGCTATGGTCGTTGAGGTCCAATTGAACGGGGCCGAGGTATTCTATGGTCGAACCTGCAACTTCGACCGTGTTGGGATCCATGATGACATCTCCGGTCTCTTTTTGCTTCGACCTCGACCCTGTTAATTGCTATGCCTCTTTTTCTTTGTCTTTTTTTGGTAGGTGGCCGTGATGTCCAAGTCAATGAGGTAGCATTTCCCGGGATGTGCGATGTTCCCAGCATATGCTGAATATTCCGCATGGTGTTGGAAATTTAATTACTTGGTATAGGCTGGAGGGGATCGCTTTCATGAGATGTATCCATAGTCGTCCCACTATAGTGTTGTATGCAGTGGCCTGGTCCATGATGTGGAATGTCATCTCCAGAGTCACGCCGCCGGCTAAGACGGGGAGTGTAATTTCCCTGGATGTCTGCTCAACTGCATTATTAAAATCGGTTAACGTGATGCAGCGCGACACTATCTTATCCACGAGTCTCATTTGGGAAAGGACTCGGGGATGGATAATGCGTGCGCCACTTCCATCGTCCACCATGATGCATTTGACAACGGTATCTAAAATGCATAAAGTAATAACGAGGGCATCATTATGAGGAAAAGTCAAACCGTCGGCATCCGACTAGTTGAAAATGACACTTTCTTCGAGTCTGTTGTACCGTTCGTGGGTGATAGACCGCTTGAGCTTGTGAGTGGTGGTGAACTTCACGCTGTTGATAGAGGCGTCATCGCCGATGATCATATTGATAGTACGAGCTGGCGATGGCGGCTTTGGTGGGCCTTGATGTTCAGATCCTCTGGCAAAGTTGGTTCTTCCATTATCGCTTAACAACTCTTTGAGGTGCCCTTGTCGTAACATGTTTACGACTTCTTGTCTGAAGGCAATGCAATCTTCTATTTTGTGCCCACGTTCCTGGTGGAACTCACAGAGGGCGTCAGATTTTATGGTGTTCGGGTCTGATCTCATCTTCGGCGGCCACTTTACCTTTGTTCTGAGTTTCTCAAGAGCGTAGACTATTTCTGTAGGCGACACGCACAAATTTTGAGCAGATAATAAGGGGGCATTCCTCTTTCATTGCGGCCAGTTCCCGTTCTTGGCCGGGATGGACCTTCTTCATGGGGGGTATACGGCCGTCCTGACGTATGGTTGGTGTCGTTCCCTGTTGGGTCGCGAAACCGGGTGATCTGTTCTGGTGTTGTCTCTTCGTTCTTTTCTGGATTCGGCTTGTATCGAGGTTAACCGGTGAGTTGGTCCATTGAGGTCGTCCTCGTCTGCTCGGACCTCAACACAATAAGCATTATGGATTTCATCCCAAATGGTTAGAGGATACTTCATCAATCGGCTCAACAGTTTTCTAGTTGCTCTTGAACCATCTCTACTCAGCCCGTTCTGGAAAGTTGTGACTTCCATCCCTTCGGATACGTTCGGTAGAGTCATCCTTACTCTATTGAACCGGGCGAGGAAGTCCCTCAGTCCCTCTCCCAAGGACTGCTTAATAGCGAATATGTTGTTTACTCTTGCGTCGGCCTTCTTGGCTCTGGCATGGGTAGTTACAAACTTATCGGTCATTTTCTCGAAAGTTTCTATAGAGCGGGCCAGTAGCTGTGAATACCATGTTAATGCCCCTCCCATAAGGGTTTCGCCAAACTTCTTCAGCAAAATGGAGGACACTTTTTCCTTGGCGAAGTCATTTCCTTTCACGACGATGACGTAGTGGGTCACATGTTCCTCAGGATCGATCATTCTGTCGTATATCCTGAGGTAGGGCAGTATTTTGAAGGTCTTTGGTATGGAATTCGGGATTGCGTCATCGATTTACGGCTTCTTTACGAACCTACCGACGTCCCTTTTGGCAACAACTTAGGAGCGCCCGGTATCTTGTCAACTCGTTCTTGGTGTTCTTTCATCTGGTCTCGGAGTGCCTTGTTTTCATTCTCCATTTCTTCCATCCTCTTTAGAATGGCAGCGAGGGCGCTGTCACCTGCACTGTTAGTAATATTATGAGTTATACCTGTCGTTGGAGGGTTTGGTCCGTTGCACTGCTCGTCTATTTATTGTATCATGCAAGCTCATACGGTTTCTGCAGTCATGCCTGGAGCGGGTTTGTTGAGGACGCTCGCTAGCGTGTCGGTCAGCCATGCTTCGAGGAGTTTTTTCACAGCTGGGGGCGTCCTTTCTTCTGCAGACGTGGAGGCCCCTTTTCCGTTGGGTTTTGTTGTGCTGCAGTGTGGGGGCGACCTCCCTCGCCTAGGGGACGCGTTGGGCATCGTGTCCTCACATATTATTTCACAGCTTCATGAGGCTGGTTGGGAAGTCACTTGTTATTATTGTCCTTTTTCCTTGGTTACCTGCTATGTAGGGTTTTGTATGCCCAAAGAAAGAGATCTCGAGGTTTTTGATGTTAGTGACTTGTGTCAATTGTAGATCTAGAGGAACTAAAATTTTAACTAAGAAATCCCCAGAGGCAGCGCCAAATTGTTTGACCAAAAAATATAGATCTTGGTTCAATTAATTAAATTTATACAAATGAGGGTTAATCTTAGCTAACAATAATATCTCAAAGTTGAGTGCTCAAAAGTGCAATAAATACTACGTAGGTATATTTTGGTAGCAACGGCAACATACAATCAATTCTCAAGAAATCAAAGACAATAATGTAGCATTAAATATTGATGAATAGCAATAAATGTCATTTAAGTAAATAGAATGAATTAGTTACCCAAGAAAGGAAGAAATCAGTGAATGTTCTTTCTGACAATGATGAGTGATGGACAATTCTTTGAATATCTGTGTTAGTCTCGGATCTAGTAAAAATGTGTGGACAAGATCTTAGTAAAAATGTGATGTTTATGTGCTTGCAATGAAATCATATACTCTCTCTAAAGTCAAAGTGTATTTTTACAAAAGAATATCACATGTCCCCTATCATTGTGTCTCTATCTATTTATATGGAACATGTTCCTAAAAACTCTAACAGTACAAGTGCAGAGAATATCCACTAGAATATTCTCTTTTGTGTCCTGTCTTAAAACTAGCCGTTATAACTCTGTCAAGGGTGCTCAACTTCGGCCTTGATGACAACTCCTCGACTTCAGTCTTGCTGATCTTCGACCGCGACCTTCGCTGATCATTAGATTACTTCGACGCGTGGCATCTCGGGAATGTTTTACTAATACCATTTCGACTAAAGATGGATTTTGATCCATACAGACTCGTTGCAACACGAGCAAATCCAAGATTTAAAGACAACGAGTGCATCTCTTTATACATACACAACTATATATACATTTACTACTTTTAATTAATAAGATGAACATTTTGCAAGGGCATTCAATGCGCCGGAATTAAAATTATAATGCGTGAATAGGTCAAAGAGGAACTTTTTTGGTTGTATATAAACCGTAGAATCCTCTTGACATAAGGAAAGGCGAACTAGTTTAGAAAGAGAGTTCAAAATTTTGCTTTAGGGCACAAGTTTAAATTTAAAATATGAATCCCCTTATTCATATTCCTGGTTGTGCCACTGTTCTCATTGAAACATATCTCTAACGTGTAAAAGCACCATATCCATTATTTTCAAAATATATTATCTCAAGAGTATTATTAATTTTGAGCTTGGGGATGGAAGATTCGGAAGAAGCTAGTAACCCATTGACTAATTGTAAATCTTGAATCTGGCATACACATAGTATATGTTAACTGATTGCTTATATGCTGAATTCGTTTCTATTTTATATTTTGAAGGGGAGCCTTGGCATAACTGGTAGAGTTGTTGCCATGTGAGCAAGAGGTCACGTGTTCGAGTAGTGAAAAGAGCCTATTGCAGACAGGGGCATACCTACGCTTGGGAGTGGGGGGTCAACGGAACCCGTTGGCCTCGACAAAAATATTGTATATATATTTTATATATCTGTTAATACAGGGAGGACCCCTTTAAGTATTTAAAGCGGCCCCCTAAGACACAAAGGCCGGACAGAAGAGATGATTTGTGGAAGTGCTCAGCAGCCTTCTTTTGCCTCTGGACCCAGGTTCGAATCTGGGGTCCTACATTCCATATTATTTAATTTTTACTTTTTAACTTAAGACTTAAATAGCTTAATATTTTTTTAACCCCCTCAAAGATCCGAAAACAAACCCTCTTTTTTCTCCAAGAAACAAACCTTCTCAACTTCTCTGCCTCCCTTCAACTTCAACCTTCTTTTCAGTTCTTCACTTCTTTGCATCCCTTTGAAGTTCGAATCCCACTCTTCTTCAAATCTTTGATTAGTTGAGTAAGTTTTTCTTCTTTTTACAAATATTATTTTTTTGACTTTTGTGATTTTAACCTAGATTGTTTATGAGTTATGACTTATGAACAGATTTACTTTCTTCCCCATTCAAAATATCCCTTTTCAGTAACACCATCAAATGCAAATTCAAATAGTAGCAAGCATTTAAGTTGAACAAATAATTGATGAGTAAAGTGCTCATGTAATCCTGTAAAATTCTCTTTTTATTAGCTTAATTTTCTGAAGTTCTTTAATATAGTAGATAATGCTTGCAAGTTTTGCAAGAAACTTGTATTCGGATTTCAAG